>OMLI01034039.1:44850-58595 GCA_900302605.1 Rondeletia loricata
GGGCCTGTCAGGAGTACATTGAGAAAGATAACAATAAATAGCTAATAATGACACTTAATGAGCTTGATTAAGTTGATTTGTTATGGGAAAAAATGCAGCAAGTGGTGGATGTAGGCGATGTAATGAGAGATTGATTTTAATAGATAGGACATTCTGTTGGGGCTTTGCTACACAATGGGACCGGAGGGGGAAATAGTGCAAGGTACAAAGGGATGCTAAATGGATTCTCACCGGACATATTTGAGATAATTAGATAAATTTCACACCACCATACCTCATTCGCCCGAGCACATGATGAACATGTTATGATTCTCACCGTACTTAAGCACAGTGGATTTCATATTGTGTTTTCAGGATAGGGCCGGGCTGATTATGTTGAACTCACATTTTTCCTACAGGGAACAAGTGCAATATGTGCATACAGTATATGAATGTCGTTAAATGCTATTATGGGAGCAGTAATGACTGCCAGATAATTATCCCTCCCACTCAGACTTGACGGCTGCTAAATTCCTCTCATTTCATAACATAATTGTCTATGATTGAATCTGGGGTTTTACATACTTTTCTGTTCTTATACGCTCCGTTGGCATTGCACAGCGACGGTGGAAGTTATCACAGACCCTACAAGTTCCCGAGTGGCCCTGTAAACAAAATGCAATAGTGAACAAAGTTTCCCAGCCTTTGAATACACCTCTCCCAATTTTCCTTCGAAAGCAACAGAAAGTCAGATGAAGGGAAGTTTAATTAAGTAAGAACCTGTTGAGGAAGATTTCCAATCATGGTCTTCAGAATGAGTGCATTCAGCGTATTCATCTCCAGGCGATAGGCTCTCTCTTTATCCAAGTGTGCGCTGGAGTTCTCTAGAGGGACCCCAGTTAATTGAATACATTAAAGGAGAGCGCCGGGGGCTTTATTTATTTTTCTACTTTACTCAGACTTGTTTAAAGGAGAGCCACTGCTGATGTTTGGCCCCTTCCAGAGTTGAAATGGTCTCAACACTGGGAGCGGCGTGCAGGAACAGTGGTTTGAGAAGAGGCTTGATGTAATCCACAGCCTTATTTATTCATGATGAACCCCAGAGTGAGACGAGCTCATGTATTTGGCAATCATTCAAATCTGCATCTTCGCCGTAAGGCCTATGTCTCAGTATGTAGCTATAGGACTCCAAGTGTTGAAATGCAGCAAGGTTTTGTTTCGTGACCTGTCAAACTAATTTATCTGCCGCTACATTCTTTCTCCCTCGTACCCTTACTACAACTAGCACTGCCCTCTGTGCTTACACCAGCCGACTTCACGTCATTCACACAATGCATTTTAACTGTGGCCTCTCCTGCATTTCCCATGCATAAGCCAACATTATACATATTAAGATATCAGAAACCCCAAGTCAGTTTGACCACAACTGACACATAGAATCTGTTGTGTGGTACGGTAAACAATGTGAGGAGAACCGCATGTATTTGATTTCTAGTTGTATAATGTCACAGTAATGCAGTTGGGTTTTCTGTTATAAGAGTAAAAATGTATTGTGAAATATAACCACACGTTGCTGTATGACAATAAAGGGCAGTAATGTTCTACAATATGATAAACCAGTACTTATAAAATATAGGTCTTGTTCAATTGTGGCTCGTTTCCTTCGTCACCTATTTTTCAATACAATTTGTGTCTGTTTGGGGGCAAAATCTCTTTAATTTACATAATTTGGAATATATTTTCCTGTTTAGGTGAGAGTGTAAAGAGTTAGGGCAGTGATCGCTGACTTGTTAAACTCACCAAATACCAATTTACAGCTGTAATTACAAATGCAAACTCCATTATTCCAGTGGGAGCCTTCAGTGTAAGTGCTAGTTGTCTTGTTAGTCACTGCCAGTTCTGAAAGTTATTGCCTGAGAGGAACAAGGAGATATTTCTCCAGATACAGGGGGTTGACACTGATTGATTCTGACTTCATATTGATGAGGATGTCTGAATGCAGGATATTTAATGCAGTTTCAAAGCAAATAGGATCCTATGAGTGGCTTTGGGTGCATGACTTTGAATTACATATCTTGCATGGTATGGATTGATCAGCAATCTAAATGGGCCTGAGGTAGTGTAGAAATGACAGAGCTGTGCAAAAAACTCAGTGTCGCTGGCATGATCCTTTAACAAGCGGCTTGACTGGTGGACCTTGGGGTATTAATGTCATGTGATGTGTGAAATCCAGACGGTGGCTTTCTCCCCAGAGGGCACCAAGATCAGATCCCTGGACAATATTCATTAGTCAACATGCTCTTCACCACCATCATCACATTTATCACAGTGACATGGGAAACTTACTCGCACAAGCATATTATATGCTCATTAATAACCCGGTACAACATTCATCTTAGGGGAACAAAATAAATGTCCTTGCTATTGCATACTTGTTCATTTTAGCCAATTGTCAACAGCCTTATTCTTTGTTTTGCTGAGCAGGATGTGTTGTTGCCCTTCAATCATAGTTGAAAGGGTCGCGGAACAAATATGATCTTGTATTATATTAAATAGGCTGGTTATCAAGAAATAGAAAAGCGCTCTAAATCTATTCCCCAAAGTGTATCTACTTGCTCTTAAGTTGTCGTCGTTTTTTCCCCATACCAAGCATGTGAACTTGCAGCATAAACTAAGTAAAAAACAAAGCTTTTTTTTTTTTAAGGTATCTTTGCTGTTGAAAAAGTCATTTGAACATCAATTGGCCACAATTCTATTTGAATATGTAAAACACGACGGAGATGCCTTTTAATAAAAAGGACTAAAGTGAGATTTAAAATGAACAAGGTGATTAAGCGAGAATGTGCTCGGCCTTTATATAGCAGGACCGCAGATAATGAATAAAGATTCATGCTTTAGAACCCAAATTTTAATTTTTGCACAAAATGTGCCTGATGTAGGCAGCTTTTAATCACCTTACTGACAGAGTAACTGCTTTCATTTAACCTTGACAGAAGATCATGAATTCTGACGCATTTAATTGGATACATCATTTAACAGAATGAACAGAGCAAATTTTCACCAATTCAAAGGCTCGGATTGACAGACAGTGGCAGTAAGACCCACCACAATTAAAGCTGATCTGTATTCACTGCCCCCGTCACCCATCACCATTAGTGATGTGACTGTTTGATCATCTCTGCAGAGAAACTTTGCTGAACTTCACCTTGTTTTGAAAGGGCTAGACGCTGAATGAAAGACGAAGGGTGAGGAGGGGAAGGGGGTCTTAAGGATGGGGACACACACAAGCCCCTTGGGTACCAATGCTCCGCTTACCCACCTCTGGCTCAACAGCAGCCACCATCCTGACAGGGATGTGACAGCACAAAAGAAAACACTGGAAGTCTTACACCATTATGTTTATTACCTCCATCAGTGGCTTAATTGAAATGTTTCAAAATCAGGAAAATAACAATGCCATCTTTTTGAGACATTGGAAGTAATGACTTTGTCTCGTCGCTCTCTGCAGACAATTGCCCCAGTGATGTGAGAAACTGTGTCAAGTGGTACACAGTGAAATGTGCAGCAGACACTTAATTGTTTTCTTGCCTTTGACTCCAGAGAGAACAAATTCAATCTGCGTGCCAGACATTTCCTCTGTGACTAAGCCTAACCAGCCAAACCATGTTTGGTTAAGCAACCAGCTCCAGGGTTAAATTTCAAATTACAGTTTTTTTTTATCAACAAAAATGCTATGTGTTATTTAAATGAACATAGCTCTGGGATGTTTCTGTTAAACAGATCCAATATAGTGGTTCTCAAAGTGGGGTCTGGGGACCCAAATGGGTCCTTAAGAGTGCCCTAGGGGTTCCCCAGAAAAATGAATTATAGTTTCATTTCGCTGTAGTTTCATTTACAATTTCTCACAATGAGAATCCATTGTCTGTTTAGGGGTTATTAACAAGATGTCTATATATTTATTTTGGGGGCCAATTAAATGACTGTATGTTTGGGGCTCCCCGATTAAAAAGTTTGAGAATCCATGCTGTAAGGTCATCAAAATATATTAAGGGATATAGGATCTGGAATTTTTATCTGAATGGCAATAATTGTAATATGGGATAAACCTTCATAGTATTTATACATGTATCCAGAAATGTGTAATGAAATGCATCTTCATTTCAAGACTAGGCACTGAGGCAACAGAAAAAATAATTAGTTGAATGTAGAGTCTGCACAGTATCATAGGTAACAAGCTAAAAGCATGTCTTAAACCAAATGCTTTATTCTCAAGTATATCCCCTCGGGGAAAATCTGCTCAAAGATGTTGCAACTGGGATGACACACATTGGCTTCTGCCAGCTGGAGTTGATCAACACTGACATTTTGGAACAGAAGAAAGGCATGTTAAAGGAAATGCAGATTAGGGAGACCAAATCAAATCCACTCAAGTGTTGTTCATTCTGCCCCACCACAATAATACAAACCATGTGTGCTGCTTTTAAGTGGTGAAAATAATCTTAAGATTATAGAGTGGTCTCTGGTGCTAATTGTCTAAGAGCTGTTTTTCTTTTGCTCCCATTAATTCTTCCTTTAAGAGGCTACCCCAAATATTTTAACTGGAGTTTGTCAACCGTTAGCTTTAGAGATATTGTTTGATGGTGACTGTAATGAAAGAAACATTATTTCAACATGTGTGGTAAAACAGATCACATAATGTTCCTCAGGACAGCTGTCGTCAACCAGATTTGAAATGTTTAGAAGTATACTGCCTCAGAGGAAAAGCACTCAGTGGTGTGTTTTGTTCTCATGCTCAATCAGAGAGGAGTCTGACAACAGATTTGCAGGATGAACAACTTCACAGAGCTTGCATACAAGACTCAATACTGATGCAGCTGACTACATCCACAGGCCCTATTTGAGGAGCTTCAAAAAGTGATCTGACACTCATCATTCAGTATTTCAACATATAGGTCAGTGATTTTACTCTCATTCAAGTAATTATTTGTGGATATCTCATTTCGGACTGAAACTCTCTAGTTGAAGTTCACTCCCACAGGTTGGTTTTCACTTCTTCTGTGAAAACACCAAACACACCCACATCTAGTCTCGGTCAAACTTTTCTCAAGAGTTCTGGATCCGGTGTTGATATCACTGAGACGTGCATACCCATAATTGCTGAATAAGTCAATCACCCCAAAAACAAAAAAGGTCAAAAAAAGCATCTGAGAGCTGCAGCCACCACCCTCTATCCCTCAGTACCCTCTCTTTACCTCACAACACCCTCCCTTCGCTCGCCTGCAAACCAGCAGAGGCCGTCACTCGTCTTGAGTTACTGGCGACGCAGGGCAGAGCAGCATGCATAGGTGCTTTCATGACTGATTGATATTGTTGGGTTTAAGACTATAATATTAAACAAATGATCCATTCTAAAGGGGAAGGAGCCAGGGGAATTTTGAAATTCCTTTGCTGTGGAAAAAGAGAGACTGCTACAGTATCTGTTGATTTGTGAATGGGAGAATTCTCAAGTAACCAAGCTTAGGCAGATGGAAACTGGATGCAAACAGGCAGCTATCTACTTGTTCTGCATATTTACTGTGACAACAAACGAGAGCTTTGAATGTGGATATAGGAACAAGGGTTGTTAGATTCTTACCACTTATTAATGTGGTTTGACAAACAATGACAGTGGCATGCCCTGTTGACAGTTCAAACATTTTAGATCATTTCCTTATCACATCACTCAGCAGAATAAACATGAAACACATGACAACATTTTATACATTTTATACATAACTTCAGTTTCCAGACACGCTAACATTTTTGTCATTCTGTTGTTTTCATGCTTTTATTTTCTGTGGCTGTATAATGACTCTTTCACAACTCAGTTTGAGACAGCATTATATGTTTATTGCTTCTGATGTTTGACTAGAATAAATACTTTCATTCTTTACCAATATGTTTTTCAAATGTGAAACTATATGATCAAAAGGAGTGACCTAGGCCATGAATGTGGATTGGTCTGAGGTTACGTATAGTGCATGTGTTACTGATTTGTTTTGACAGTGTTACTCAGTGTATCCACTCCATTGAAAGTTGTACGGCTGTCCATTTGCCCGTAGTCTGGATTCATGGCCAGCAATGAATTGTGTGTTGAAGGGTCTGAAGGAGAGAGTTAATGAAGTAAAAATTAATGAAGCACGTGAGCACCACCATCTCAAGGCTGTAAGCTCCTCCATGCCCCATTTATAATGTATGATCTCAATAAAATCAATCCAATGTACCAGTTCTCACTTAGGGTAAGATTAGATTTACAGATTACAGCCCTGCGTTCCCCTGGTCATAATTACCCCCCCTCCCTTTCCCAGAGCCAAAGTGTGCTACTGGACTCCTTAGAGATGTAATGTGAAGTTTCACAACACTGTGCACAGGCAACGTCATCGTCCAATCCACCTGAATATTCAGCTACGATACTGCAGGTACAAGGTCCTCACCACACTGGGTAGTAAAGGCCAACCTCTTCTTTTAGTACACAAGGCTGTGTACTAAAATGTCTTGATTACATACTTTACATTATCAGACAATATGCAAGTTTTCTCTTTTCCAGAGCAGTATATTTGTGTTCACAGTGTCATGTTATTGATAAATGTATGTGATATCATGATATGCCTCTGATAGCCTTTTAACTTTTTTTCTGAGTCCTGAGGACTTGTTGAAAGTTGAAGCAAAGTGAAGTGTAGCAAGTCGCCTGTATTAGAGCTCCCCCTTCAGGAGTTATGCAGAACTATGTGTTAGGAAACATGGCAAGTGAAGCTCTACACGTTCTGAGAAATGTTCCTGTCTTAGCAGAAGCAGCTAAATGCTTCTTTTTGAGTTTATCTTTCCATCTTTCCATTTCCACAGTGCATTGCACAGGTAAATATTTTTGGTGACAGGTGCGTAGAGAAGACTTGGTAGCCCATGACGTGCAAAGAAACCCTCTTTTACTGTACTGTACAACTTAATTATACAAATGCAAAATGTGCAGAGAAACTCCTGCAAACAAAAATATAACAACAAAAACACATACAAAAAAATACAACATTTCAGTCTTCAGGAATGTCACAAGACCATAATGTTGATGTTAATGATGTATTTACTGTATACTTAGTACTGTACACGTACTATATATGTATATATATATAGTGTGCAGGAACTTCTTTGCACATTTAGCATTTGCATCATGAAGTTGTACTACATTTTTGCTTATAGTGTTGCATCATATACAACACAGCTGACTAGTTCACTTTGCCAATAGTCTCTCATTGCAATCTTCATGGAATTGTAGTTGTTTTTGACGTTCTAAACTATGTTACTTTCAAGTATTATAAAGTATGACAATCTGCAATTACAGTTTCATATATTTATGAAATGTATGAAAGCCAAGTACATAAAAAGTAGATTTTGTTTTAGATAAACCCACGCAGGCTTTAGAAGTATACATGAAAAACAGAATTGTCAAGTTCAGCTGCCTGGTGTGCCTACCCCATCCACCTCCATGAACAATTCTCTATTTATAATGTCATCTTATCACGCTCCCCTTGAAGGCAGCAGCAAGTGCACTTATGCCTTCCTTTGTTAGGGTGAGTTGGCAATTTCCTCAGAGATGGAGCAACTGCAGGCAGCCTTTTTCTTTGATAATGTCCCTGACACCTGGACCAAACTGCTGTTTCCATCACTACGCAGGCTGGAACAGGAGGAAAGAAACATGTCATAAGCCTCCTGCCACCCCGAGTCACTCACTGTGCATTTAGCAGCACTCTCTCTTCACTACACTCTCCAGGACACAGGGGTCAGAGGCAGAGGGAGATTCTTGTCTGGAAACTTGTCTGGCCAAGACATAGTCAAAAAGGAAGAGCAGGCCTCTCAGTGTGCGAGTCCTCTTGTTTTATTATCAAAACCATTCAAGTATTTACCATCACTGTGATCCCTTTCAGTTATTTAATTGTATGTATTAACAATTATACCTTTGTAGATCATTTTCATTTCGAAACCCTGTCGATTTTTACATGGAGTAACATACAGTATAAAGCTGGTTATTAAGCAGCAAGTCTGAAGGGGTATTTATCGCAGAGCCCTGACAGATTGGTTCTAGATTATAATTAATCAGTTGATTTTGACCCACAGATTGTGATTGTGCCCTGCGAGTTCCATTTATTCCGCTTTTCTTCTGGCTCCACCACAATCACTGTAGACCTGCAGGACACTCAAGCAAATGATCAGTCTTCTCGCTACCCTGCAGCCATAATGACAAATATCAATCAAAACCCATGGAATTATGATGTGAAATCCTATTAGCCTGCCTACATATATCTAAACATGCATATAAATAGAAACTGCAGAGTAATTGCTCATCCTATCCCAGCACTATGGCCTATATCAGTGTAACAAGATGTCCATGCCTTACTGCCCTGGGCACGGTTCCCCCACTAGAAGCACCGTTGCACTAAGATTGTCTATTTTTAAGTCTGTTGATTTACAATAGAACAAAGATAACCTCAGCGTTAAGATGCTTTGGGGAAAGCCAGCCCTAATTCCTGGAGCTGGGAGAGCAGTGCATGCAGGGACGGGGGGGCCCATCTGCGACCTGTCTACAGGTCCGGTGATGTATAGCTGTGGGCTGGACAGGCAGGCTTAGGGCTGTGTGTTGCTGCTCAGTGTGCCATGGCACTCAGGGCACTTCAACCCCCAGTCCCTCCTTACAGGTACCCCACAGCCCGCCGCCGTGCGCTACTCATTTACTGCTACACTGGTTTTCATAATTAGCGCCGCAAGGCCTCATTAAATCTGCTCTAATGAATAAATATTGTATTTCATAGCCTGATTACCAGATCAGCTCAATGCTCGAGCGTCGTAAACAATTATTTCCCTAAATATTCATCACCCCAAAGTGGATGATCATTGGTATTTAATACAGTACCAGTATTTTCAAGTGCATCTTTGTTATACTAATAATAGTTTTTGAAATGTTGCTTTCTGAGGGGGGAAAGGCGGAAAAATCCTTGTCAAAATGGAAGTTATGTTTATATTGATGTAGCCTCAGAAAATAGGATGAGGACCTGAGCTCAGTGTTACATTTATACATCTCTATCGAGAATAGCTTGGAAAAACCGAGTCATGCCCAGAAGACCAATCAGTTGTTGGAGTCTTAGTCAATTGATTTTTCAATTATTATTTTTTTATTAATGCTGGGTGAAATATTTCCTGGAAATGTATAAGGATGTTGGGCATCAACAATCATCCTTATGTTTACATCATTGATACATACTAGATCTCGTCATTACGTATGAGGAGGAAAATAATGATGGAAAGCAATTTTATGGATTTGTAAATCAAGAGAATTGTTTGATTAGTTGACAAAATCTTATTAGTATCTGACAATTCGATCAGTTGACTAAATGTCCTTGGTCAGGGACAGCCCTAAAGCGATCATTCACTTTAGTGGGGCATTTTCCCTCTTCAGCATGCAATTCCATAGAAATCAACCTACAACATTAACAATCCTGGAGATCTTCAGTCACCCCCAGCATTCAGGATTTTTTTCTCCATCTTTCAATATCAATAATTACAGACAGGCACTGTACTAGGTACAGACTAGTCAAACAAAATCAATAACAAGGTTCTGCAGTGATAAATGCTTTAATGAAAGATCTTCAGCTTACCCAATGAGCGCAGAATAAGTATTAACATAATGGATATACCTCACAACAGTTCAATAGAACTCTTCGTTAGTACTACAGTGCATACTAACAAAAACAAACAGTACGCTCAGATAACCTACACCCGTCATGACTTTTGAAAGAGAAACTCCGTAGAGAGAAAAAACAATCACGGTTAGAAATAAAATCAAGTGTAATTTTGAAAAGGTGGCAAGTAATCACAGTACATACTGGAAATGGTGCAGGTCAAATGAAGTACATTGGACGACCCAAGGTTAATTCCATGTCATTTCCTGTGGATTATCACTTTTGAACAGAAAACGCAGGCCATAACTCTCTTGCCACTTCAGTGGAACCTTAAACCATTCCTACTTACACTGTAAGGCATCGCCAGAAAATGAGAGAAAAAGACTGGAAGCAGAACGAGAACGTGCTCTAACAGGATAAAATGATTTACAGGTATGAGATTCCCATTAGAGTGTGCTAATTGTTTCCACACCATTAGTGACAGTTATCTAATGAAGGATATTTAACTAGGCACTGTAGTATATCACACAGTTCCTCTTGGTTTAGAAGTGGAAGGCAATGGACCCCAGTCTCTATGCCCTTTCCTCCTGCACCACCTCAGTGGCATTGGGAGGGACAACAGCAGATTATTGAACAGTCGCACAGGAACCGTACAGAGAGGACAGCAAACACGTTTTGTTCATATCAGCAACATAACATTTGATCATTTCCTTTCATCAGAACTATGAAAGTAACGGTTAAACAACTTGTAAAAACACAAGTATAATCAAATTTGCAGGTAAAAAAAAAGAAAGACAAAAAAATGGTTCCCTTGGAGGCCAATTCATATCCATCCAAACTTGATACATTTAAAACAATGTAAAATATAACTGATCTCATAGGGGTTTAGATCTCATTAAAAAAAAAAGAAGCTTGATCTTAGGGCAGCAAGTAGCATGATTTAGTAATATTTTAAAAATACGCGTTTGCTTACATGCAGAGTAATATTTAATTCTTGACATAATGCAAACACGTCAATAGTGTTGCTGTGATCAAGCTGATATTAGCGGCATTCCTGGGGGGTTGTTTGGACATTTCAGCAGCTTATCAGAGTTTGCCCATCCATTGGACTTTTCACAAGTTGCGACATTTTCCTAAAACAGCTTGGGTTGTTTTCTTTTCTCCTCCATCTTGGTTTATAAAGAACCAGTCTTTACGGAGAGGCTCAGCGCTAATAAGTGGCAGGAAATGTATGTGGGAGCAACAGAAAAAACATGCAAGCTATGGGCAGGTGGGAAATGATTGAATGTGTGCGGGCCTCCTCCAGATGTCAATCAATGCTATGTGAAACTGTATGAACGGCAACATTAACAGAGCATTGTGTTATTATTCTCATAAAACTAAAGGCAATAATTAGAGTGAGAGCATGTCAGTCAGGTCCAGAATCAACAGGGGCTCCATCCTCCATACCTTACTGTCCACTCTCCTCCATCTCCTTCTTCAAACTGCAGAACAGAGAAGCCCAATGTTAAAAACGGACACTTCAGACTACAAGGGCAAATCTCTAAACTTACAATGCTTCAGAATTACCTGTTCAGGTAGGCGTGCACATTATCATAGCCGTGGTATTTAGCCAGGTAGACCAGCACTCCCGTTGCACAGCGGCCCTCTCGGGCTCGACAGAAGCTGCAGTTGCAGATCCCTCTGCAAGGTGGGCACTGCCACTCCTACAAGGGACAAGAGGATCAAAAACTAAAATCAGACTCGCCCAATACGTCCACGGTCAAATTATGAATCCATTCTGTAACGTCCAAGTACTCACCGGATCCAGCAGAGCATCTCGGACCTCCTCTCCGTAGCGGTTACGGAGACACGGGCCACAGAACTGACCCCTCACCCCCATACACTCGGGATTACGACAGTTGGTTTTGGTGTCGGTCGTTTTCTGACGGCACTGGTGGCAAGTGGATCCCTGACAAAGACAAAATGCTGCCTTAAACCGAAGAGCTATACAATCAAAATGTGGCTGCTCGCTTGCCTGCCAAAGACTCGTAAATCTTTGCTTTATGAAAGTGTATGCGGGACCTACAGTGGAGCTGTTGTAGACCTTCTCCTTCACGTTAAGGCAGATGCGGTCTAGCTCGTCCTCTGTGATGTCCTCCACGGGACGCACTACGTGAGGTATGGCCATGGTGCCATTATAGGAACGGCGACGGGGCTGTGCCTGAAATATATGCAGTTAATTAGGATGACATTAATGCCTGGAAATTAAGTGAATGTAGTGCAACATACAAGACAGCAGAGGTGTAGATAGTCCACTCTAGGTTTAACCTACCGGCTCATCCACCTCCTCATAGTAGCGGCTCCTGCGCACCAGGCTGAACTTGTCCTCAGGCTCCTCCTCTGGAGAAGGGCTGGGGGGCCCATCGACCAGGGAGCGGGACCGTGTGTGGGGTCGAGAGGTACGTACTGGGTTCCTCCTATGGATTCCTGGGGTTCCCATGGGCTGCCGAGGTGCACGCCGGGGCTGGAGAGGTTCAAAACATACTCATCAAAATAGAGCGCCACTAAAATCTGTCCTGTGTTCAAGTGAGGTACTACACGACAAGTAGAATAATTTATCTTCAGGTTTAATTACCGTAGTGGATGCTGACATTGCCATCCGTCTTGGGAAGAGGCCGGGCACTTTGTTCAGCTCTGCCATTAGCTTCGCTAGCTAAAAGAAATACACAAGAACAAATTCCCACCAAAGCTCAGTTCATAGTCCCAGATGGTAAAATAAAATTGTCAAATTAACGCCAAACGAATGCGTGGAATTGTACCATTGCTTTGTTCTCCTTGATATTCAGCGCCCTCTTGCTCATGAAGTTCTCCTCCGCCTCAGATTCGGAGTTTCCCACTTTCGGCCGAGGGAGGGGTTCGGACGCAGGCCTCTTCTTGCCGGCCTTCCTGGTGGGGAACGTCATGGCGACCTTAAGGGTTTTGGATCTGCGGCCACGTCTGGGAGGCTCAGGGTCTGCGTCTACTTTCTGAAACAACACAATTTACTGTTAGAAGAAACTTGCATGATTCTTGATGAAGTTCTGAAATATGTTGCAACTAACTTCCACTATACAAGCACTATTTTGTTCCCCCCCATAAACTCACCATGGCACTCATCCGACTGTTGATCATATTCTCCTCAAACCCACTGCATGTATCCTCCTCTGATGTAGCCTCAAATACCTTTGGTTTCTCTCCCATCCTCCTTGCTTGTCTCAAGCTGCTCCTCTAGAAAACAGACAGATATAACCATTAGTTACGCACACTAGGGTTGTCAAAAGTATCGATACTATCGAAGTACCGAGATACCATATTTTTTTTATCGAAAATATTACATATTTTTGAAGTATCGAAAGTAGCTATTTAACCTATCAGAAGTCATAAATGCTCTTATAAACTCTAAACTGACTATATAGCTATGTGACATCAGCTATCTGCTCGCTTGCCCCCCAGCTAGGAATCGAGCGTTGGAATATGACGTTATTGATAACAACCTATAGTAGGGCTGCACGATATGGACAAAATATCATATCCCGATATTTATTGGCTGAATGGCGATATACGATATATATCTCGATATTTTCCATGAAGAGGGTTAAATGTTTCATTGTAAGTCAAAAGCCACATGTGAGATGTCACAAGCACTTTTATTAAAACACGAGTCAGTAATACTGCACAATATATCAACATGTGCTATCAATAGCTGCCAGTTACAGAATTGGTTTTGCCCTCAAGGAACTTTGGCTGCTGGCATAAACAGAAATATCTTGGGCGAGTTGTACATACATCCCTCTTAAAAGCTCTGACAGATGATGTGGTGCCAACTAGAATGGTGTCAAAATTGAATAAAGAAATATATAAAATAATAAATGGTCTATATTAAATAAAAAGTGTACAGTTTTCATCTCCTACATAGACAGCTGTGCAAAAAACAAGAATATAAATGACCAACAGAACAGGCCAACAAGCAGGGAACAAAATTAACTTTTTGGCTTACCAGCCAGGCAGATTTTTTACCAGCCAAAAATGATAAATAGCTTT
>OMLI01034040.1:0-10151 GCA_900302605.1 Rondeletia loricata
AAACTTAATAACTCCTGCAATGGGACAAACTTCCCATACCCTCCACCCCTCCTCCCAACACACATATATTCACTCTCTTCCTTCCTTCTCTCTCTCTCTCTCTCTCTCTCTCTCTCACTCTCTCTCTCTCTCTCTCTCTCTCTCTCTCTCCTTTTTTCTCTCTCTCTCTCTCTCTCTCTTTCCCTCTCTCTCTCTCTCTCTCTCTCTCTCTCTCTCTCTCTCTCTCTCTCTCTCTCTCTCTCTAGGAGAGGAGGCCTTCATTCAGAGAGGAGAGAGCTGTGATGTTTCTATCTGCCAACAGAAGAATGAATTTCCAGCTGTGTCTCTCAGCCTCTGAAACCACATCAGCCTCTCCTCCTCCTCCTCCTCCTCCTAACGTCTCTATCCTTTCTCTCTGTCCTCACCATGCCTTCTCTCAGCGTTTCTCTTTGTCTGGTTTTGTTTTCCCGTTTCAGTGTTTGACTCCATTCCTCCACTTCTACAAACTTCTAACCGTTCCCTTTGCCTTTCTCATTGTGTGTCTGGGGGTGTAAAACATTTCCAAGTGAAAACATCAGTGTCCCATTAATCATTTCGGAGGCAATCTTCCTGTGAAGGTATCGCTGTTTGAACGGCTGATTAGGTTTGGACTCGTAGTTAGTATTTGGTGCTTTCGACTTGTTTCTCCTCAGTGGGAATCCATCTAGAAGCCGCTGTTGAAGCTGAGATTAGAGCTGCCGGTGTTCAATGGCCTAAAGCTGTTTGTCTGCTCATTAGCGGGGCTCATGTCTGACTTTACTGCACACACTCAGGCACAAACAAACACACACACACACATATACACACACTTACGAATTACACAATCTGGAGCGGGGCTATGCAGAAGTAGGACTCACAGCTAAATAAGAGGACTTAAAATAGTTTTCAAAGAGAAAAGAGAATAGGAGTAAACCAACTGAAAGGTCCTTCCTCGATCAACATCTACTGATAGGACTGCTGGTCTTTTTTGGATCTCACTCCCCTCCTCCTCTCTTTCTTTTTCTGGCTCTATTTCTCTCTCTTTGTCATTTCCCTCACTGATGTACAATGCAGCCAGAAAGCCCAATCTGCAGTCTTACGAAGCAAAACCCCCACAGCTAGATGCATTCATATCTCTCTCGCTTTCTCTCTCTCCATCCCACCCCTGGGTGTCGTTCCTGTGATGACCTCGATGACGAAAACGATGATGGTGACCGAGTTGGCGTTGATGCCGCGAGCCAGATCCGGGACGTTTCACCCAAGCGTTACATACTATGTTTATTCTGTGTATTTTGGGTATGTTCCGTTTTGTTACCAGTAATTTAATCTTTGTCTGACCATCCTGGAAGGGGGGATCCCTCTCTGCGTATCAAGGTTTCTTCCATTTAGTTTTTCCTAATTGGAGTTTTCGTGGGAGTTTTTCTTTGTTCTCATTGATCGGCTAAGGTTATTGTTCCATAACGTGGGTGTTGTGAAGCCCTTTGACACGGTAACTGTGATAATGGGCTGTACAGAAAACCTGAACTTGACACTTGACTTGCAGGCAGCCACAACATACACACACTCATTAAAACACACACAGATTAAACACTTTTATACACACACACCCATGCAGAAATGCACATCCACAATCAGATTTGCAACATACACAATCACACACATGCAAGGGCACATATATTCACACGCACACACACACGCACACGCACACGCACACACACACACACACACACACACACATGCACACACACACACACAGCGAGATATTCCTGCTACAGCAACATGATCGGGTAAATCTTCAACAGCCTGTCTTTATTGGTGGAGCAGTCTATGGAAAAGGAGGAGAGGTGAGCTGGCAAGACAGTGGAGAAGGAAGGGGAGGAGGACAGGAGAAAACAAGCGATGAAGAGGAGAGAAAACAGAAGAGGAAGAGTTGAAAGTGGATGACAGAGAGTAGAGAGGAAAGCCGGTGAAAGGCTGTCAAGGTGAAAGAAAGAAGGGAGCAGCTTTACTTTTTCCTTCCTTTAACTCCCTAGATGATCATCCTCTCTCTCTCTCTCTCTCTCCTCTCTCTCTCTCTCTCTCTCTCTCTCTCTCTCTCCTCTGCATCACATAGAGATTCCCTGGAGATGATTCAGCCTCCTGATTCATCCAGTTTTTATTTTAAGCCTGAGGAGATGCTATCTATCTACCTATCTGTTTGTGCTTCATGCCGGTATCTCACTCCCCTCCTCCCCTCTTTCTTTTTCTGGCTATTTCTCTCTCTTTGTCATTTCCCTCACTGGTGTAGAAAGCAAACAGAAAGCCCAATCTGCAGTGTTGCAAAGTAAAAACCCCACAGCTAGATGCATTCATCTCTCTCTCTCTTTCGCTCTGTCCATCCCATCGCATCCCTCCTGCGGATTAGGAGTCAGAAATAGATTGTCCTCGGTGAAACAAACTTCCTCAGGTGTTGTGACTCACCTGTCCATCACGACAGACAGACCATGAAGCTGTTATCGCCTGTTAAAACCACAAACCTGTTATTAAGACCAATTTCACAACTGAAAAAATTGGAACATGAAAACAACTGTAGACCTTTCAGAACATATTCTGCATGATGGAGCTAATTTCTCGACAGAAAAACAACGCACCCAGAAACCACAAGATCTTTAAGACTTCCAAATCTGAATTTTAAGACATCAAATGTAACCGTAATCAAGAAGACCTGCGGACTCCCCGATCGCCTGTTATCGCCATAAACCTCCTTTTTTCTGCTGCTTGAGAGACATTGACCATTCATCTTCTCATTAATCAGCTCAAGTAGAGAGGGAGAGAAAGAAATGATGGCAGAAATTAGGAGGCCCAAATCTGCTCATGCTAACTATATCCAGTTCTGAAACGTAAAACGCATCACTTCCTGTGTGGCAGGGAAGACCTACCAGACACAATAGATAGAGTATATAGAAAGTATAGATATAGAGAGCAGCAAAACGGACATTTATTTATATAAAAATGGATTATTACTTTAAGTTACCTGCTATCCTTTCAAAAGTACCATAATTTGTAAAAAAAAAAATCCCTTGCAATCTATTTGTTTGCGTAGACATTAATGCGACATTAATAACTCTTTGAATGAACAAACCCCTCCTTCTCTCAGTCTTTTGTTATTAGAAAACTTCAACAAAGCTCTGATATAGAGTGAGCTTAATTACTGGCTTTCCCAACAAGAAGAGGAGTGGGAATGGTTGATGAGATGATTGAGAGAACGGCGATGGAAGCTGCCATACTTCACTGTTACTACTCACGCTGTCTTTGTTAAATGGAGACAAACAGTTCATCACTTTGTCTTTTCTAAATGAAAACAGTCATAACAGCAAACAGCTGGTCCTGTTGTGTCTGCCAAATGGAAACAGAAATGGAAACCAAATTGTTTGCCAAATGCCAAAGAGCCCAATGAGTCATGAGAGCAATAAAACATATTTCATATGCAAATGAAACAGACACATGCAGCTAAAGGACATTTTCAGTTTCACAAGGGTCATTTGTATCAGGTCTCATCTCAATATCGGAAGCTGGTAATTTAGCCGTGATTGTTATTCCCACTCTGGGACTTCTACAGTGTGGAAATGAAGTCAGTAAATGTAAAAACTCATTGGGGGTATTAGATGAACTAAACAACACGAGGGACTCAGAACAGCCTTTCTACAAACACAAACAAGGACAAACACAATTTGCTTTGGACAGTCCAGGGACAAAGGACACAGAGCAACACTCTCGCAGCGTCTCCTTTCTGCTTGACCTGTGCTGACGGGTCAATGGACGAGATTGTTTTGTGGTCACAGGGAGAAGAAAATAAAAACAGAGTTTGGAAACTTTAGGCGCAGGTCTGTGTCTGACGGTCAGAGACACTAATTGATTTTGCTGCCTGAGGTGGAAAACAGAGCGACCGGTCAGCTGGATCCACGGCTGGAGCTGAAGGTGATTGACAGTTCAGGGGTAAGAGATGGTGCTCAAACTAATGGAGGAGGCTGGGGAGAGGGGGAGAGGTCTGCAGCTGGCTGGGGTCTCTCTCCCTATCAGCCACGTTTGAGCTGGGACCGAAGATGATAGGAAGAGGATCCCAGACAGCCAGCGCCGAAACTGACCTGAGACATGCTGACGCTAATATACAGGGTCTCCCGGGGTGAAGAACAGGGGTCAGACTCCCTAAGAGGAAGGAAGGAGATTGTCTGTCCACAAACCAACTCTGGACCCTCCATGGTGCTTTAAAATACAGACTGACTTTTTCCTGAATAAAGTAACCTCTCTGTCAGGCTGTTTCTATTCTGTTTGCTTGTGTTTTGAAGTGTGTGTTTGCTGAGACTGATTGATTGATTGATTGATTGATTGATTGATTGGTTGATTGATTGATTGATTGATTGATTGATTGATTGATTGATTGGTTGATTGATTGGTTGATTGCGTTTATTCAACAGTTTAAAATACACATACAGCCATTTGCCATTGCAATGACAGTACACACATAAATCATCGAGGATAACACAAAAAAGTCAAAGACTTATTTCCATTGTGGTCCTCTTACTTTGTGGACTTACTGTTTGACGGCTGCAGGACACGGAAAATGAGATGGAGCTGAGCCAACTCATCATCATTCTGTTGGAGAAAACACAAGACTCTCATCACAGTGGCAAGGAGAGGGATGGGGGGAATGATTGGGAGGGAGGGAAGGATTGGGAGGGAGGGAAAGAGTGGGAGGGAGGGAGAGAGGCAGTAAGGGATGTGGGAAGGAAATTAAGGATGGAGTCAAAAAGTGACAGAGGGAAAGAGGAAAGAACCCAGCAAGCATTTGCTGGATGGGGACATGCAGGAGGTGGCCTGGTTCAACGCACAACATTTTAACAATATGAAATCATGGCATGGTAAACATTCATATTAAAACAGCTTTGGAAACTCGTCTCAACATCTATTCAACGTCAAAAAGTTTGCTGAAAGAGGAATGGAAGTAAGGAGAGAGAGAGAGAGGAAGGAGGTAGAGAGGAAGGGAGGTAGAGAGGGAGGGTGGGAGCGAGGGAAGAGGATTACATTGGAGAGATAGAGAGATGACGAGAAGTATTGTAAGTGGTGAGGGAGTGAAGGAGAGAGAGAGGGAGGGAGGCAGTGAGGGATGAAAAGAGGGAACGAGTGAAGGACTGAGAGGAAAGAAGAGAAGGACTGGGACCAATGAACTGGAGTGTCGCAGCTGGAGAGCAGGACACTGTTTATTCTCTTTGGGCCACAAAAGACAGCCACTTTATTCTTTTAAAGGTCCAGTGCAGTGGGAATTGGATTTCCCCCGTCTCACGGAATTGTTTAACTAAGGGCATGTTAATGTAATTGTTATAACACATTAGACGAACCATCAAAAACAAAAAAATAACACTCGAAACCAAGACAGTCTCATCAAATTTCACGAAATGAGCACAAACTCTGAAACGTAGATTACGTGTTGTGGACACAAATGATGTGAAGATGTACCTTCCTCCACCACGAACTGGATTTGGTGACAAGAGCACGAATTGGACATTTTCACCTGTGCGACATGTGGAAAGGTTCGCTAGCGGTTCAGTTTAGGGAAGTAAAACAACTCGGGTTAAGGTTAGGGTTAAGGTTAAAGAGGAAAAACAGCAGAAAACTTCTTGCCATGAGTTGGGAATCGAACCCGGGTTGTCGTGGTTAAAGGTAAATGTATCCGCCCGTCCATCTGAGGCCAGTCAAATAAGAAAAACAAGAAAAACTTTTGCGATCTTCAGCCTGTAAACTCTCTGCTCGTGCTCACACAGATGTAGGAGTCATAATGTGATTAGCACAGTCAGGCTTTCCTCCCCTTTCCTCCCCTTTCCTCCCCTTTCCTCCCCTTTCCTCCCTGGTGGCTGGAAGCCTCCCTGCGGCGGCAGCACCATGTGTAATGACCCGGGGGCATTAAACCGCTCCCAGAGTCTGTTTCACTGCAACAAAAACCTCTTTAATTAGCTTTCTCTACTTTCCTCTCTGGGGTGCCGGCAGTGGAGCGGGTAGTGGCACCGCTGGAATATTTCACACAAATCTGCATAATGTCTCGTCCAGGAACTTAGGAGCTTCTACCCACCTAGCTGACTCCCAAACGCATGGCGAAGACTTTCTGCCTGGTTTTTTAGTCTGTGGTTCTCTCTTTCTCTCCCACCCTCTCTCTCTATAGTAGGAAATACTACAGCAGGTGCGTGGTGCTGCCTTTGATTCTTTCTTTTCTCTGTCTTTCTCTCTCTACCGGTCTCTCTCTCCCTCTGTCTCCCTCTCTTTAGGGTTCACTCTACCTGATTCTTTAGCTTTGGGATCACGCTGGCCTGGTATCCCACAGTAAATATCTATAATGTACTTTGGTCAGAGCTAGTCTTCTGTTCTGCAGTAAAACCTCTGTCTCTCTGGTCAAATCGAGCCCCGTGCCCCACGGGAACTATTACAAGACTCCGGCTCCTCGCCCTGCTTAATCTGTAAAGCCTCTTTTTATTCCTCAGCGATCTGTTTTCTACCCCCTTGCCTCCTCTAGATAACATTTATTGGCTAATAAATAGTTTGCTGCCACGCATACTAATGGCGGCTTCGCATTTTAAAACACTTCAAATCGTCTTAAAGCGTGAAACTCTCCACACCCGCTCCTTTTCAGCTCGTATATTCACAGTCCTGGTTCAAGGGTATTTTCTAGACACCTTGTCAAGGACAAAGACGATTCACACGGCTGCGGCCGAGTAGATAAACCTCTGGAAATGTCACTATTTTGTTATATTCAGATACTTTCACTATGTCCTTGACAAGGACGAAGGTTGAACACACCGCTGCATCTAAATGGACAAACCACCACTGAGTGTGGTGCATGCAGGGTAATGTCATTACTCTGTGGCATTCGTATAATTGCACAATGTGCTCTGAGTTGCATTAGTTTGTACGAAATGAAGGAATGTTGTCAACACTGACCTCTCTCTCCCACTTTCTCCACCATCAGTTGCTCCTGGAGGAGAGAAGAGTATTGACTTGATGATTGTGGTATTGGGGGAATTTCATTTGTTTGGTTGTTGGGCGCAAGGCAATCTGCCGCTGTTTCAACAGTCCCGCTGCAATTGTTGTGAAATTGATTTTAGACTCTTTGCCAAACCAGCAAAGAGAGGCGGATAGATGGACAGGCAGAGAGACAGACAGTTTGATTAGCTTTGCAGAATGGCAGACAAGTTCCCAGATCTCATCTCAAAGAATGGAGCATTACACTGGAAACGTGTGGAAGAGGAGAAGCACTACAACAGACCTCTGAGTCAGGCGTCAGCAGAGAGCAGAACGTGGCTGCAGCTCAGGGATTATTCAGAGAGATGGATGGAAATAAACAGGTTTAATATAGACTGGGCTGTCAGAAAATGATCCATATATTCTGTAAATGAAATGTCTGGAGAGCTGGGAGGCTCAGATAATGGGTCACAACAGACATACATACTCACACATAGAGATACATGTGTGCACAGACACACACAAACACACAAACACATTCTCACACCAGCGTGAGTAATCTGTCACAGGCTCAGGGAAGCCCTGTGTGTTGATTTGGCTTTTCTACTATCTGCCTATTTGAATAACGACGTGCTGAGGATCCATATAGATACAGTATATATAGATATAGTATATATAGATGCAGCTCCCTCCACTTCCCTCTGCACTGCTGGAGATCCCAGGCTGATTTCCTCCATGGAGGGTCATGATATCTCCAGCTGCCAGGGGAGAGATGATCTCTGGTGATCCTGCTGGTTGGAGCTTTGGACAGATCCTGTATGGTTCAGTATTGGTTCTCATCCTGGGTGGTCAAGACGCCTCAGCAGGTCACCGGATGATTTATGGAACGTGGATAAAATACATCTAACATGCATTTTCTTTAATCATCTTTTTGATCTTGGTGATAAATGACTTTTTCATGTGAATATTTGCAGACTCTAGTCTTCTTCCAGTAATTAATCAAGTACAATAGCCTGCAAATGGAAGATAAAATCATCATTTGGTCTCAAAGGCCAACATTATGACTATTTCCACCTGCAGTAGGCGGTCATAAGACAAAGCATCGCTCCATTTCTGGCAGTTGCAAGGCAAAAAGGTTAAAGTAATAATCTGTGACATTCTCATATAAATAAATGCCTGTTTTGTAACTACCGTCTATTGATATAACACAACAGTGATTCAACCTATATCCAGATCATGAAACCTTTTACATTTCCTGTTCTAAACACCCGGTGTCTGGTAGCTCTTTCCTGGGGGAAATCCACTGCTGCACAGGAAGTGATGCGTTTTACGTTTCCGGTTTGTTTGTAATAAACAGAAGAAGAACTGGGTAGTTAGCATGAGCAGTGATAGCCACCGTGGCTGAACAGACAAAGAAAAGAGCGACACCTACAGACACTCAAACTGCATCAACAGACAATCCAAGCTCTGCCCACACGGTTTGATTGACAGGTGATCTCTGGGAAGTGCAGTGCAGAAACACCACAGCAATCAGCGCTTAGCAACAAAGATGAAGACAAAATAAAATAAATAAAAATTATCTTGTGGATTACCAACTTTAAAGGGGCATTAAGTAATGTATTACTTCTATCGACCTCTACCTGCAGCCGGTAGGAATTGTAACAACAAGTGTCCGTTTTTGTTCCAAAACAGGAGCGTACCGGCTGGAAAATGAGTTTTAAAAGCCAGAAAACTCAGCAAAAGGTGAAGTGAGTCACTGGTATTGATCAACAACCCTATCAACCCCCTGCAGATATAATTTATTATGGTTGTTTTTGTACTATTGGACAGCAAAAATCGTACTTATTGCCCCTTTAAAGAACTGCTGTACTAGAGCTTTGGAGAGATCTTTCGTTTTGACCTTTTTTGTTTTGCTGTTTTGAACCTTGCACTCTTTGCACTATTCGCTGCTTGTAATGTTGGAGAAGTCGGAATTTAAAGTCCTGGGGCCTCATTTATAAAATGGACTTACGATCAGGTTTGATCTTACGTATGACTTACGCAGAAAACCACGTATAAGTAGTTATTTATAAAACCTTACTTTGACGTGGAAATGATCTTATCTCTACGCAAAGTCTAGACTTGATGTGATTTTCCTGCTGGTTATGTAGGGGTATTGCAGTTTGGGAATTATCAATTAAAGGTGTGAGGAATTAATTGCCAGACGCAAGGTCTTTTGAATAAAAAACAGGATGCGATGTTCTATAAATAGTGTCAAATTAGAAAAAAGTAACCATGGCTGTTATTGGAGGACATTGAAAACCGTGCTTTTAGAAGGGAGAGAGTTTTCAGAGACTGGAATGTCTTTTTTGCGCATGATGATCCATGGCTTATAAGTCGCTATCGTCGCCCAAGAAATGTTCTGTTAGATCTATGTGCGGATTTAGCCCCTAATCTGGGAAGGAAGACACGCTGTAATCATGCCATACCCGTATCTGTCCAAGTTCTGTCCACTCTGGGATTCCTTGCTACTGGGACATTCCAGAGGGAAATGAGTGACAGGTCAGCCGCATCCTGCCACAAGTGATCTCGTCTTCCAAAATGTTTGCTTTTCTCTTTTGGTCCATGGTTATTCCTGACTAAACCCTCATTTGTGCTAGCATTATATAAGGGGAAATAGCTGATTGTAAGGCACGTTCAGGTGCTGTCAAATGTAAGTTAATTAGAGATTTATAGATCACAGGTGCGTAAGTTACAAACCTGCGTAAGCAAGGTTTTTTATGCTCAGTATCTTTTATGAATCGAACGTAAGCACACCGTCAGAAATGATCTTAAGACTATAAGTTCAAGTATAAATCTAAGAACATTTTTATAAATGAGGCCCCTGATTCCACTGGTGCCGCTCTGGATGAGAGCATCCTATAATAAAAGAGAGAAAGAGATAATTTTGTTCACCCATAGTTTGGCCATCTCAGGTGCAATCGGGCTGAAACTTTCAGGACATGTAAAGAGCTCCCCGCCGGGTGACCTAACGGAGCCAGATTTTTCATTCATACGGTAAGTGCCTGTGTGTGACTATTACGTGAAGAAGTTCTTTTTTTCAATGTGCTTTGATTTTGTGTAGCACACACAGTCCCGACGATCCCGTCCCGGGTCCGGGAGATTGGCACTCTAAATTATTGATGACA
>OMLI01034050.1:4028-18110 GCA_900302605.1 Rondeletia loricata
GCATTGTATTCTGGTCTTTTGAGGCTACTGCCGATGGAGAAGTTATCTCTGCCTCTTCTATAATGGATTTCTCCCTGTATGATTGTTGAACGTCGGTGCAAAATGGTGTGTGTGATTCTGAGGGACTGACACCAAAAACGTGCCTTTACCGTTGATGTTTTAGGTAGTTGAATAGTTTTCTGCTATTAAACTCCATTGTATCGAAAAGAAAGTTATTTTAGAATACTTTTTAATAATAGTCAATATTTTGTGGCTCTAGATTGTGTGTAAATGCATTATCTCTGCAATAAAAACATTTAATTTGAAAGTTTCTTGATTATAAACGGTCTCTAGTTTTGCCACAGAACCCTTTCTTCCACCCAGGAAGGGCGGTTTGAATTGGCTCCATTAGCTCATGTTTTACGTGCACACGGCCAAGAGAAGATGGTAATAATGGGCGCCGCCCCACCTGGAGAGAATGGCAGCCACTTTTGGCTAATTATCCACAGGAATAAGAAAAATACACCACCAAACAACAAAATGGGTCCATAAATGCAAGGTACATCGCCAATAGCTATTTTTTTAACAGTGTTAAAGTGTTTTAGGGTGGATTTTTCCTTTAAATAAAATGTCTTGAACACAGTGGAATTTAGAATGAATGAAAACACAAACCACGTTTTATTTTACAGTTTATTTGACCACATCTTCTGTTAAGCAGGGAGTTGAAGAAACATTCAGACACCTTCAGTAGGGTAGCATGTCATGTTCTGCCAAACAAAATGGTTAATGTCTGCTAAAGCAATGGTTAAATAATAGTGCAGCACATTGGCGGACAATGGAGTAAACTAAATCTAGCCAAATTAGTCTCAAACACACGAAGGCACAATAAGTTGGTTCAGCTTCTACCGTCCAACCACGTTGCAGTTCCTCTTCACTCTGTAAAACAAACAAACAGAGCAATACTATGATATTAGTATACATATGCAATTGTTTCACTATACATACTGTACACTTGAATTGTTACATCAGTCAGCCACTATGGGGGGAAAACATTTATGATTCTTCAGCCTTGTACAACTGTTTGTACCTCTGACATTCAGCATCATCGCGCACTCGGCTCTTCCCAGTGGGTTGTTTATGACAACTTTGTATTCCCCACTGTCTTTGGGTCCCACCATTAGTATGAGCAAGGAGCAGACCCCGCATACATTGGTGATGTAGTAGTTGGTGTTTGTGTTCAGGCTGATGTTGTTGCGGTACCACGTCACATGAGGAGCTGGATCACCCTTAACAGCACAGCTCATGCAGCACTCATAGCCTTGTGGAGCTGTGCGCTTCTTCAGGGGGACAATAAATGACGGAGGCGACTGGAAGTCAATGGCTTTTGTCTCTGGCATGTGCAGTTTGAACTTTCCTGAGTTACAAAGAAAAGGACATAGAGTCTAAGGTTTAAGGCAAATTATGATAGTAAAATCTTTGAAGTACCAAATTAGTAAAATGTGACATTGATGATTATAAAATGGAATTCTTGACTTATTTGTGGCCTTGTGGTCAGCAGCTTCCAAGACAATCTTCCCTGACTTAACATGCAATAGATAACAGTATTTTAAACAGTGCCGCAACGTACTTACTAAGTGGTTGAATAAAGGTGTGTGCATTTGTAAATAAACCAGTACTTCTCTGAAGTCATCAGAGGACCCATGTTTTTGGGTTGTGTGCAGGAAAGTGAGAACTGATTGTGAGATTGTCTTTGTGATTGAACTGGAGACACAAACCTCTTTCCTTTTTGGTTCCCCATGCAGGGGATTCAATAGGTGCTGAAAGGCCCATGTCATTTTTAGCAAACACTCTGAAGTAATACTCTCGTCCAGGCAAGATGTTGATGACTGTGCACTTATTGTTGAAGAGGTTGTCTGCCACTGTCCTCCAAGTGCGTTTGAAGGAGTCTCGCTTGGTTACCATGTAGTGTAGCCTGTCATCCCTCTTCTCATCTGGAGAGGGAGTCCAGGACAGAGTCACTGTTCCAGGGACGTTCTGCTCCAGCTCCACTGGACCTGGAGGCTGGGGAACATCTGGAACCAGGTTGAGAGACATGGAGATCCAGATTACTGATGTTAAGAATATGAACTACTTGTTAATGATCAAGTGTTTTTATGAAATTGTAACTTATGACAACACCAGACTACAAGAAATGTAACTCAATTTATGATCAATAATAGTAAGGTTTCCTGCTCATCAGAATGAAGAAATGAAATCATAATTAATGGTGGTACTTCATGGCTATGTGTACTGAAATTCACCTGTAACTCTGATTTCAACATTGAAGGTCTCCTGGCCCACAAGGTTCTTCACAGTAATGGTATAGATGCCCGTATCAGAGTGCTCAGATGTAGGGATCAAGAGTTGAGACCATGTATCTGAGTTGGTAATTGTCACATGTTTGGGCACTGGAACACCATCTTTCAGCCAAGAGATATCTGGCAAGGGGGAGGCCTGTGAAGAATATGGAAGAAATAAAATGAATAGAGTAATAAAATCTTGATAATGTTAGCTTTTTAAGGACTCACAATAACACAGCAGGAAAAGCTCTGGCACAATACCTCGAAGTTGATGATGAGACGAACAGTATTTCCGGATCTCACCACCACAAAGCTCTTCATGTTGCGGCCTTTAAACTTTGGCCTTACTTTGAGGGTAAATTTTAGATAAAATGTTTAGATTCTTGTTCATTTTTACAGTTTTATCATTAGCAAACTGTCTGGTAGCTTTTGGTTCATGTTAAAATGACATTTTCATCTATTGCATCCTATGAACATAATATGATATACTGTATATATATAGACCATTTGGAAATCAAAACCTTGTTTGTCTGAATTCTTATTCTATTGTTGTTCCCACAGTCACAAACTATTGTTATTTCCACACAATTGTATTGAATACAATATTGTTAATTGTTAAACCTGAGCAAACCATCAAGTGTTATATTTAAATTGAAAGATTTCTTACCAGGAGGAGGCATGGCGATGATGTAATTGTCAAAACCCTGAGGCTCCCCATCACCTCCATAATTGGTGGCAATCACTCTCACCCAGTACGTGGCCATTGCCTTCAAACCAAATACGGTGAAGGAAGTTGGAGTAATTGGGTTGGCATTACATCGAGTCCATTCAAGGCTCTCTATTGGTCTGATCTCCACATAGTACCCTTGGGCTTCATCCTGTACCCCTTTCAGCTCCATAGGTTTAGTCCAAGCCAGAGAAAATGTATTGTAATTGGAGGATGTTAACTTTAAGTCTATGACTTTGCCGGGGGGTTCTGGAAATACAGTAATGTGATATTTTTGTCTTAGTGTTAGTGCGCAATTTGACATTATACAAAAAGCTACAGACATTACGTTTATGTATGTTGGAGAACACATGGCTCAGTTTGAGTCATGACATGCTTTGGGTTATGATTGTGTCAGAGTCAATGAGTGAACAGAATTGCAGGAAAGTGTAGGAATTAAATATGATTGGCTTACTCATAGGATCTCTTGCAAAGACTGTGTCACACGGGATGCTAGGTTCACCAGCACCAGATAGGTTGACAGCAGACACCCTAAATTCATATGCTGACCCCTCAAAGACATCTTTCACTGCATACTTTGTATCTAAGGGAAAAGGGAGAAATGATCAGTACTTCATTAGAGATATCCCATGATGCATGCTCATTCATGGCAGGCATTGGCCTTACCTTTAATTGGCCCGCCTTGGTTCACAAGGCTCCAGTAATTGGTGCCCTTCTTGTGCTTTTCCAAATTGTATCCCACTATTTTGGTTCCTCCAGTGTCGCTTGGAGCAGACCATGTCAGATTGATGCAGTCATTAAAGGCACTGACCACTTTAGGTGCTGCTGGGGGTCCAGGATAACCTGTGAGGAAATTGTGACATCCTATTACTCCTGTGTTTATGGCATGCCTACCTGTATCATTATTACTACTATATAACTACTGCCTTGATGGCCACTGATCAGCACCACAGGAGCAAAAAGTCCATGCTCAAGGTCACCTCAACACTGTCACAACACTGTTCATTCAGCATGAAATAAAAACTTTGTTGCGTGAACACCTGCAACTCCATGGGTTTCCACGAATTTAATTACATTTTGGATGCTTTCACTTGGCGGGGGGCACAAGTTTGAATGAAGGTTGCAGCGAACACAAATGTTTAATTCCTTTACTTGGATAACTACAGTCTTTTGTATGCTTGATAAATTCCACGATCATAGGGAAATCCATTAAAAATCCATTGTACAGTATAGTGGAATGTACAGTAAGATTAATTTACTCGCTTCCTGAGAACTTGACTCTTTTTAGATTCTAGGTTTTCATCTGTCAGTAGCGACAATCATTCCTCACACTACAAAACTATCAAAAGTATTGGGCTCCGACTGGGAAAGTACTGTGTGGAGGCTTACGTAATACACCAGCTGGTATGTCTTCCGTCTCCAGGTAATTGCTGATGCCTTCTGCATTCTTGGCTTTGATCCGGTAACAGTATCTTCTTCCAGGGTCCACGTCTGAATCTTTGTAACTTGGGTTGTTACCAGGGATCTCCCCTAGATTTGACCATTTATTGCGCCCCACTTGTTGGCGTTCTATGATATAGTTTGTAACCGGACATCCACCGCTGTCCTTTGGTGGTTTCCATTTGAACTCAATAGATGTTACAGCACTTTCCATAATGTCCACAGGTCCTTGTGGTGGAGTGGGTTTGTCTGTTGAGAGAAAACGAAATCAAAATGCTGAAGTATTTTCAGTAAAAACGTATCGTCAGCAACCGCAAAAACACTGCAGGTTTCTTTTTCTTATTAACTCACCCAGTACAATAAGCTTGGAAATTGCCTCTGTTGTACCAAATTCATTCTTGATTTTGATTTTCACCTCTCCACTATCCTTCCTTTGGCACTTAGAAAGGCGTAGTTGGCTCTTAGTGGGTGATGTTTCAATCTTCACATTGTGGCCAGGCAGAAGCTCGTCATCATCCTTATACCACTGTATAGTCATTGGTGCCCCGCCTGAGAAGGGCAGCTTCCATTCTGCATTTTCACCTGCCCTCACAATGACTGGCTCTGAGAATTTCCCCAGGGCATCGAGGTCGATTTTTGGTGGGTCTTCAATGTCAGAACAAACAAAAGTTTTCATAAAAAATAGTCTTAAACCCCTTCAATCAAATCAATGGTTTAAAACACATGCACTTTTTTTATAAATGATATCAAACCATGCCACTAATATTCATTTGTTACCTTGAATATTAAGTGTTGCTTCTGATTTACGTCTTTCTGCCTCAAAACGGTACACAGCTGCATTATCCATTGTACAGCAATCAATAATCAACTTGTGACAGGCTCCATCTTTGATGATGGTTACACCATCCTCACTGGCTAGCTGGTCAGATAAAAGTATTGGATATTCATAAGTTTTGTTTATTCATACAGCTGAAATGCAAGATATTTGATTTAATTCTGACAATGTATTGACCGGAATCTATCCGATTTTACAACCTAGGAAACAAAAACGTGCATGGCAGTAGTCATATAAACTGGTAATTATCCTGAAACAATTGACTTACCAACTCCCCGTTTTTATACCAGTGTCCCTTAGAGGTCTCACTGCTTAGTTTGCAGGACAGCTCTGCCCGTTCACCAGTATTAGCAACAGTATCTGACAGCCCACTAACAAACTGAACACCTCGGTCTGTAAATCACAGTAAGAAACTGTCAATTAAAATACATATTATCTGAAACCATATACAATTTCTGTTCAGTTGTATTTTTACCTCACACAAGGTAGTGGTAATGAGGTAGTGACAATAATTAATAGACAAAATGCAACAAGAGCAAACAAATACAGAGACAATGCAGAAAGCACATCAGCCACACACTTTTCTTATTAAGCGGCATAAGCAAATCAAGGATAGCCATGCTTGGAACGCTCCCTTACCATTACTGATTGCTTTGTGGTATACAATATGTCTCTCTCTAGGGCTCTACATGCAGCACTGCAGGAGGGGTCTGAGTATATCATGAAACTCTATTATTATGTTCTGGGTCATTTCCCTAATCCTATCCTATCACACACTCAATCAAAAAGCTGCAATTTCAAATAGCCCCAAATGTTGATTATCACTTTACAAAGATCATAAAAATTGCATCCCATTTCCACCAATTTATAATGGGAACTCATTGTTTTTCTATAGTTAATAGTTTAAGTTAGATGATCAATTATGGTTATTATCTCAGACATTGGCATTTTCTCTTGTCAAACCTCTTGTTATAGTGAGTAATTATGATAAAATTCAAAAGCCATTTACTCTTAAATGGTTTTGATAACAATCTTGATCTCGCATGCCACATCCCACAATAGTGAACCCTTAACCATCTCTTACCATATCATGTGCAGATTTACAGGCAGTGCAGTGGAAGGTCTCACCACACTTCTGGCCTCAATTGTCCTTTTTCCAGCTCATGATCATATACAGTGCATTAACACTTTGTCAAAAGAAACAAGCTTCCCAAAAATGGACAATGAACATCACATGAGCAAAGCTGACAATATTTGCAGTAGCAGAGACACAGCAAGAGCAGCGGAACTCAAACTTCGATCACAATCTTGATTACATTAACCTCTGTAATACAGTTAAACACATTATGCAGTCTTTTTAACCAGTGCAGTGAACAGACATGTTCTTACCTATGACAGTATCAGGAACCAAGTGGCCTGTTTGTACTCGCTTCTTTTTCTTATCAGTTTCATCATCCCCTTGCTTTTTATTCTCATCATCTCCATCTGCTAGGAGGTTCTTATTCTTGTCTTCTCCATCCCCCTCGTCTCCATCTGCCTTGCCACCAGAACCGTCACCAGAACTATCTCTCCCATCTCCTCCATCCCCTATTGCAGCTCTAGCTGCTGCATCTGCAGCGTCCTTTTCAGCTTGTGCTCGTCTGGCTGCCTCCAAGTCATCCTTCTGTTTTTGTAGCTTGGCCTGCTGTTCCAATGCTAGTTTAGCCAGGTCATCCTGATCCCCGGCTCTGGTGGCCTTACGGCCTTTACCACCGTTTGGATCAGCTGAATTACAATGAACACACAGAAAGAGGGGAAATAAGTCATTTCGTTTTGTTGAAACTGATAAAACTATGATTTTAAATAAGCAAATGTTCAAGGAACACCTCTGGGTATCACACTGAATCATTCTTTGGCTATCAAAGTTAGATTCAAATGTAAAAAAATAGATGCCAAGGCACTTCAACTTTGAAACATGATTGTGATTATCAGAATATTCAATTATGAGTCCTACAATATATGTTGAAATATTCATTGACATAAATGATCGGAAAATATTACAAATAGGCCTATAGTTGCTATTATTGTTATTACAACAGTCATCTTTACGGTTTTAATTTGATGTCAGCACAGAAACTAAGTAGTAAAGATGTCCCACCTTCCACTTTGAGAGAGGCACTGCTGGAGGCAATGCCAGCAATGGCATAATAGGCTCCATTATCTGCCATTGCACAGTCTTTCACTCTTAATGTGTGAATAAGTTTGTCCTCTGAGACCGTGATTTCATATTTGTCCCCGTGTTCAAGTGATGCATCCAGTGTTGACCAAGTAATTCTGTTGAGGGGGGTTGATAAGACACATTGAAAGATGGCATCCTCACTTTCAACGGCCTTCACATCCTTAATCTTGGCTATGAACTCCACTGCAGGGACTAAGAGAGGAGAGAGGGTGTCAAGTGATTTTTCATTCATAAGTATGCATTGATTTCTTTTGCCATTAAAAGCATCCTGTTTCATTACAAGGGCAATGGTTATGCCTTACCTTGAAAGTCAGTTGTGAGAACATTTGCCTCGTCAACGTCAACCTGGTAAAACCCAGCATCCTCAGGCTGAGGGTCATTGATGCTGAAAACATGCTTCGTCCCAATTTTCTTAAGGCTATGTTTGGAATTTTCGTCATTACCATATGGAACCATTATCCCATCCTTTTGAGAGAAAAATAGTGAAATTAGGTTTGATGTCTAATATATACAGGAGTTGGGTAATATATGAAGTCCCTTTTAAATTAAAATTTGAGTAGTGATTGGTTGTAAATTATGGCTCTTGGAATATACTTTCAACTCACCTTGTATAAGTTAATTGCACTGTTGGGATCACATAGTGTCATATCTAGCTCAAATTCAGCTGTACCATTCGGTTTCACTTCAATTTGTTTCACATTCTCCAGTCTTTCCACAACCTACATGGAGAAAGAGTGACATAGTTTAGACTAAATGAAAGGATTGAGTCCTGTGTATGTGACAGTATGTTTGAATCCCAAATTCACCATTGAAGCCACAGTATTTATTTTGTCATTTGTAAATCTTGGGTACATTCACACAAGGCCTTGAACAAGGCTTTTATTGTATACAAGTTAAAGCTGCACTAGGTAAGATTTTTAAGTAAATATTCACCTGTCTTGTCATCCTAAATCACAAAGTAGGGCTGCAACAGAGAAGAGTGTCCCATGCCATGCCCCCCAATTGAGATGCTGTAGATCTGACCCATTTGCCCAAATGAAATTCTGGTGTAGGGTATGGTCACTGGCAGGGAATCCTCTTTGCCCACAGGAAGTGACAAATCAAAACTTAAGAGCGAAATACAAAATGTTTTTCTAAAGGGGTGCCCCGGTGGCTCAACCGGTAGAGCGCGTGCCATAAAGGCAAAGTCCTAATTGCAGCGGCACGGGTTTGAATCTGGCCCGTGCCCTTTGCTGCATGTCTCTCTCTGCCCTGTCTTTCCTGTCAATGTCTACTGCCCTGTCAATAAAGGCAAAAAAATACATTTAAAAAGTCTCCCAAACAGCAGCATGTGAGTGCTGCTCCGTCCAGAGAAAGCTGGACTACTAAACATGAGGGTGCTCTGTGCATGACGTCACGGTGGATTTTGAACACTTGCCCCTCGCTGCCATTTGGGCCGGCAACATGCAAAGTTGCCCAGTGCAGCTTTAAAAAAGCTTTTTGCAAAGTTCATAACCTATCATAGCTCAAAATACAGGTCTGTTTTACAAACATTGCCAACGTTTTACAGGCTAAAAATACATATAGAATTCATGTTAAGCTATTACAAACGGTCATCCCTTGTATCAAAGGGTCACTCAATCACTCAATTTGAGCGTGAAAAATAGTCAAAAGAATCAAAACATTAACAAAGCCAGTAGTGGGATGAAAATGTTTCAACAGGGGGCACCAAACTGCAAGTTCAGAATGGGCCTTTAACAACATACCTTTGCCTGTTCATCTTCCCTTTCCTTTTTCATCAGTTTTAGTCTCTTCAACATCCAACGGAAGTCAGTAACACCAAAATCGAAACAGATCTTTTCATAATTCTTCCTTGGTGCACACAGAAGCAGTTCCCAGAGTTTAGGATCAATCTCTCCCTCTTTCTTTGGTGGGAGTTGCTTTTTTCTAGGGACAATAACACTGAATAGAGAAATAGTAAGAGCAGTTAATATGTAGTAATATATATATATTTATTTGGTTTTACATCAGTACACATTTTTTTTTTTTTTACGTTTTCTTGAGCATTGATCTGAAATCCAGTGGTGCTTGCTCATTTCCTGCAAGAAAATGAGAAAGCATTTAAATTAGAAAACATTTCATGAGATTCAGAGACAGGTTTTTTTGACACTCTAAACAATTCCACCATCATAATTATCCGTTTTTCTTAGCTGTTCATAAAATATACTTAATACAAAAATGTGCAACTCTGTATATTGTATAGGATCTCTACATCTGTTTCATCTAAATAATGAGTCCAATTCAGATCCTTTTTTCAGATTATATTGTTGGAACTGCCATGTTTAGTTTGACCTAGAACTATAACTATAACTAACTCGCTATTAAAAAAAACCAAAAACAAAACGTGATTATATTCATTTGTACATGTCTTTTCATAAAAAAGTAAGCATTCTTGGAAGCCATAAGCTTTTTCTCAGCGAATGCAGAGATCATTATTTTGTATAGGTCTCAATTTTAATTGCCATGTTGTTATTGAACCACCAATGTTGTTATTTCTGCTGAGATACCTTAAGTATTTAAGAAAAAACATATCATTTTTTAAATGATGTATTTATTTAATAGGGGCAGTCCATATTAATGAACATTTAGAACCAAATGTAAATATGCCAGATTTAGCCACCAGGGTAATTTTCATCTTTTGACCCTTGGCAGGTTGATGTCACAGTTAAAATACATGTCACGGTTTAATGAATCTACATCAAATAATTATAGTATAACCTATTAAAAGGATAATATATCAACACCCATCATAACCATTCAAATTAGTTCACAGTACAAAACAGCACATACTACTACCTAAAACCCACTCCACACAAAAACAACACACAACATACAGACAACACATTCAAAGGTTTTTTTATTTTAAAGTATGGGAGCATTTTTGATTATCCAGTAACCATTTTTTTTTTTTTATGGTAAATGAACTAAGGGTTGGTGAATCCCTTATGACACTTGGTATCATGTTCCAGGTCTGTGAAGCTCGATATGAATAACCTGACTTACCAAAGGCACTTTTTCCTGTTAGTGATTCTCTTTAGACTAAGACTAAGACTTCAAACAAGAAACTAATAGATAGATAGATAGATAGATAGATAGATAGATAGATAGATAGATAGATAGATAGAAATAGCATAAACCAACAAACAAACAAATGAATGAAAGAAAAGCTGAAGAGTACAAACATTCTGTCTGTACTAAATTCATACCTGTCTGGCCTTTCTTCTTGAATCCAACTGAAAAGAAAATTTTTCATAATAAGTGCGTATTCAAAGCTACTGTCTATGAAACAGTCATTTGATTAATAATGAATATATTACACACTAAATCAATGTCTCACCTTCAATTACATTCAGCGTAGCAGTGCAAACAGCCTTTCCAAATTCATTGGTGGCAAAACATTTGTAGGCGTCGGCTTGGTCTGGTTTTATATCGGGTATCTGATAAAGCAATATTGTCATACTTAGATTACATCTGCGGTGCAGAATATTACATTCTGTCTCCCATTGACATGAAGAATTAGCTTTTCTAATTAACTGAGGTGAAGTATATTATTGTAGCGCTGTGGGTATTTTAAACAATTTGTTCTACAGCAGCAAGTGTGGGAGTGCAGGAGAAACTCTGGTTTGCTAAAAGTTCATGTGTACCTGCCACAAAGAGAATCCCTTCCTCCATGCCTCAGCTCATTAATAATATTCTCCATTAAGATTAAGCCATGTGATTATATATTAGTTTGTCTGTATTTCATCAGATCTCTATGACATTTCATTTGACTTGCACGCCGTTATCTCACCTCAAGAATGTGCTCCTGAGTTCTTTCATCATATCTAGTCTTATACTTCTCTTCGTCGGCGAGTTTGCCCTTATTACGCCCCCATGTGACAGTCGGTGCTGGCTCTCCATTAACCATAGCTTTGAAAAGGGCTTTTTTACCTGAAAATCAAAATACAACAAAATTACATGACTGTGATACAATTGTAAACGATGTTAGATAATCCAGATAATAAATTTTTGTTTGTTTTTTACCCTCTTGAAGAGTCAAAGTCATCGGTTTCCGGGTGAAATCTGGGGTTGACTTTCCTGCAGGAACTTCCTCAACATACTGAGTGATCATAACCCCAGGAACTCTGGACCTTTTTTTGATAGCCACTGTTAAGATCAGAAAATAACACTTAGATAACACAGAAAATAGCCTTGTGAGGCTGTGAAGGCAAACGACAGGAGGCCTACAAGAAAGAGGGGAAATCCAAAACATTAGAAATGTTTTGTGTGTGTCAGTAGCCTATATATTCACACTTTTTTAATAGACCTGAGCAAAAACATGGGCTTGAGTATGGTTAAAATATATAAACAAGCTGAGCTGCACAATCTATCTTGCCAGACACCAGTCTCAAAAGTGACCACATCAATCAATCAAGTATTAAAACATGAAAAGAATATATTCAACTTATATTTTCCCCAGGTTTTGTAAAACACACACCATATTAAACAGGCACGGTTACTGTCTTCATCAGTCTTTGAGGTTGTATTTTAGCCAATATGTCACAAGAGGTCAGTATTTCCTTTCTTTTTGTCATTCAATAGAGCTCAGGAAATCCTGAAAATAACGACAACAATTGATATGGTAGAAACAGTCAAAGTTGGTCTTTTTTGTCATTAACTTTTTCTATTATGGATTTCCCATGCATTGAGACAAAAGTACAAATAGTCACATTTTCATAATGTTTTCCCTATTATATGATAGGTAAGAGATAAGTGATGAATTAAAGTTTTTGCATCAACAACATAGGACTTTTTAAAATGTGTTGTTCTTCTGAGCCCTAAAGTCAGTCAGTGTATCTAAATAGGATTTCAGCTGTAGGATGACTCAGCCCAACAGTACTACACAGGTGGTGTGTGTGGAACCTGTGGTTGACTCCATGATCATCTACATTACCAGCCCCTAAATTAGTCCAACAGCCAAAAGCTATCGCTCTCCCCCCACCATGCCCCAAATTATAAAGTGGTAACTTGTCACAATTTTGCTTATTTTGCAAGCTAATTTCAACCTCCAAAGATTCACTGGTCCAATATGTATGCTTATAGTATCAGGCTTTTGACTGCACAATCTAAGCTTTTGTCATTGTCTTAAGGAGCAACAGAGAAATGTAATTACAATTTCAATAATAAATGTATTGTGGGATCTGATTTGTTCAGTTTGAAAGATTACCCCTGGTCCAGGGAAGGAATACTGCCTTTGTGTTAATGACTTTATCAAGTTTAATGAGTGAGTCCTTGCAGCTGCCGAGGTCGGTTTAAATATTAATAATTAATTTCACAGCTTTATGGGAAACCTGAGAAATAGGAGAAATAGGAGACCATAAGGCCAATTCTGTGAGTACATCTATCATTTTCAGATGCCTCATTAAATCATTCTAATAGGGATACATCCCCATCCTGGTGTGATTTCTTAATATAAACATAGTAGGAGTATAATGATAAAAATGTTGTAAGTCACAGTAACCATACACTTTGGTAGTTGAAATATATTCCAACAGCATCCCTCCACTCTGATCCTACCTTTACCCATGAGCAGCTCGTCATCATCTGGTTACACAAAATCACAAGGAAGCACATGTAAGAAGGCAGGTGACACAAAAAACACAGATCCAAAGGGAAAATAGAAGAAAAAAAAATGTTTCTATTAAGTAGCGGGTTAAATTACTTAAACAGTGTGAGACTGCAACTAGAAAGCAAACATCAATGTGAAACCGAATCCTCTTCTCTCTTTATTAAAGATGATGTCTAGTGAAGTTACCCAAGACAGATAAGCAAAACAGGTTTAAACAGGATGGTGGACATCATGCAGGGCATAAAATTAACACCCGGCAAGCGCCAATGGCGGGTAGAAATTGAGTTTGGCCGGTAAAAAAAACAACACACCCGCCAGTGGCCAATATCTAATTTTGAATCGCAGGTGTTGTTTTTTTATGTGCTTCGACCATATAGTTAAATATTGTCTTCTACCAGCTGTCTTAGACTATTTTGACCCTCGCTGCTCACTGTACGTAGGCCTGTGACTTGGGTGGATGCATCAGGTATTGTTTCCGCTTGATTTACAACAAACAATGCGAAAGGAGCGGGCGGTTCAAGCAAGATGTGGTGACACATTCCCGGCGTGAAAACACAGCCAGAAAAAAGAAAAAACTGAGACAAACATGTAGAAGAAGAAGAAGAAGAACGGACAGTTAAACATAATACTAATGTCACTACACTGCGTTTTCTTGAAAAGTGGAGATTTAGAATTGACGAGGCTGGCCATCCGCGGTCATGGCTGAAATACGACCCCGGCCCATACCAACACCAGTAAGGTTTCTCTTCAAATGTTTAACTACTGTTTCCACTGTCTGACAAAGACATAAGTTATCAGTTACCAAATCAGTTATCAGCTGTTTCTTGCTTGGTAGCAGTTTGGATTCATACAGCAATATACCTCTCATTAAAGCTTCACACTAGAGAATTACATCTG
>OMLI01034054.1:0-15879 GCA_900302605.1 Rondeletia loricata
TAATGCTGGGGAACAGACGGTAGGAGAGAAGACCACAGAGATAGCTACCGCTGAGCCTGGAGCCAATGGAGTCACATAGGGAATGAAATACAGCGACGTTTGCTGGGTAAGATCTACAGATTCAGACGTGTATGGGCACATATGTTACACGCACAAACACCTGTATATGCATGTATACCGCCACTCACACATTTAAATGCATATTCACACATATAAATGCACATGCACGCCCACACATATCTGCAGCTGTGGAGGAACATCTGCAGGGGGAGATAAGGCCTCCCACAGGGGACACAGTCTCCACACTGGTACTGTAGGTGACAGACTCATCACACAGAATTAACACAATCTGTACATCAGTCTAGCGCCCCTACAATACTGCACTACATTGCATCAGCATATTGGACCCCAAATTGGTAACTTGCTGTGTAAATCAGCACTTGTCCTCACAAATTGATACCGTCATTCAGGTCCAACATGCAATTAATATCCAGAGTTTGATGTCTTAAGGAGATGTTGACCCTCAACAGAGAGGCTATTATTAGTGTCACAATTAACTCTGTATTCCCTCCCATCTCCCTAACAAGTGAATGTTCATGAAGATGAGGAATGATGCCAACAGAGGCTGGCGACTAATGCCATTTCGAGTTTGGGTGCTTTGGAGAACAAGGAGTGAGAGCAAAGAGTGAGAGCGAGAGAGAGAGAAAGAGAGAGAGAGAGAGCTGTGTGGGGCCGGGAGCTAGCTGTCTGTTGAATGTCACTGTGACTCACCCCTCGAAACAGCAGACCTCCCCCGGACACCCCGGAGCTCCCAGCCCACACTGGAAATTAAAGTCACCGAAAGCCCTCCGGTTGGCAGCAAGCCACTCGGGGCAAGTTGTGTCCACACCTTTAACCATCAATATCCCATGACCACTCCAGTGACATCCAAGGTTAATGTTGGTAAACTCTCAGTCTGAGTGCTTTACAATAAAATATTAAGTAACTAAGAAATTGAAATAGATGGGATGGGGCTGGAGCCAGAACGTTTTCTCATCTTGCGCTGAGCATTAGATGATCAATTTGAGTAACCTTGAACTGAATACCATGCGTCAGGCCTAGGCTAGGCTACATCTAAAAAAGAAAGATGCTTCAGCTTCTAGGTAGGACTGATCACCTCTGGTAAGGGAGTCGGCGGAGTGCGTTCAGAGGGCGCAGAGGTCATGGCGTGTAACTGCTGAGGTAAGGACGGATTTCCGCCCAGGCGCACTTAACGTTTACATAACATCGTGTGCGTTGGAGTTCCCACAGATTTAAACCGTGCTTCACGTGAGACTTGCGCTATACAAGCGTGAGCTGCTATGAGCTCCGCTTCTCTGTGAACCGGTGCGGAATGTCATCTGAAGGGTATATAGAGGAACCCGACGTCACCATCATCACACAGTCTTACCATCACACAGAATAATGAGACCTAACAATAATGTCTCTTCCGGTCATGCATTAAATAACCATAATAAGTACAAAATGTAGACTACATTTGGAGACGGATAGTAAATGACTATATGTCGCATTGCTGCACCGCGCCAGTCAGCACCATGAGCGTAATTGGGAGGTAATAAATAACATGGCACAATGGTCCCAATTATAGCCTATTAACGCACATTAGGACGAGAAGGCTTTCAACCACCAACACGAGTAAGGTTGAATCTGTACCATCCGATTGCTCGTAGCCTAATGCCACTCTGCTGCTCTCCAACTATGTGACACTTCAGCGTGGAGATGCTGTCAGCCTCGGCCGACAGGACAGCGTGTCCTCTTCTTACCTGAGTGGCTTTGTGGAATTGCTTCTTCAGCCCCGCTACAGACATGGTTGCTACACGGTGGGGATGTGGACGGATGCTGCAGGTGTGCGGAGGAAAATCTCGGTCCTAGTTGTGTGGGTTGATATCGCAGCCGAGGCAAACCCCTGTCTACGTTGTCTACGTTGGTCTTTGAAGGGATCTCCTGTGAGCAGGGCTGACTGAAGCCGCGTCAGACCCGCGTGTCTGCACGCCGCTGACGCAGGCTCAGTTAAAGCAGCCGCCTCCTCACCACGGGTCGTGTCTGTAGGCTAACGCATTACTCATTTACCGTTACTCGTTTCAAATGTAATGTTATTCACAACTCGTTACATTACTTTTCCAGTAGCCTACACACCAAAATTGGAGACTGCATCCTCTCGTACCTTATGGAGAAACTCAATTAGCCCCTACTGTAGTGTTGATGTGCAGTGTTCTTGTTATTATTAATTCCCTCGATACAATCAAAGTACTGGGCATACATCCACCCTGAGAGAGTAAACGTTTCTACCACTTCTCATCTGAGCTAGTTTAGTCTAAGAGGACGACGACAATTTATGAGAAAAACGAATGGAGGCATGGTGAGTGTTACAGGCCTGTAGTTTCTGGATCATCCTACTTCAATCTGATATTTAGAGGGGGTGATAACAAAAGAACAGACTCATTTTTTGGGGGATTGGTAAGTAATTAAGTACATTACTCGTTATTGAGAAAAGCAATAACATCACTGTAACAAGCCTTACCACTCAACACTAGTGGCCAACTTGTAAGTCACTGTATTAGAGGAGTAATGTGTTGTAACCACGTCATTTTAAATGAGGACAGTGAGGATAATATCCTCATGTGGACAGGGCAGTGCAGCCAAGTACAGAGAAACCTCTCAAACCACAGGAAAATCACATCACAGCATATCCCATAAACCCATTTATTTAGCCATGCGTTTTGCGCGCGCACACACACACACACACACACTAGACTGTCTTCTGTAAGCTGCAGAGAAGCACACGCGCTGCAAAATGTCCATCTTAACAAGTCATTAAGTCTCCTATTCAGATTTTATCTGCCAGTGGGGTGAGATAATTCCACTTGATTCCAATGCGAAGATTTTCTTGAAATAAGTGACAATATCTTGAAATAAGGCAGATCACTCAGCTAGCATCAACATAATGTCACTTAATTCCTTAAAAAAATGGAAACTGCATTGCATAGCCTACAAGTGGAATTATCTCACCCCTTTGGTAAAAAAAAGAAGATTTTAAGCCTGATTATGAGACTAAATGAATGTGTGCAGTGTAGCGTGACGTGTCCAGCACCCTGGACAGCGCCCATCAGCAGAGCGCTGCAGGGAGACCAGTCCGACTCCTCAGTGCCTATAACCCCTGTTACTAACTCTAAAGACTCAGCTTCACTACCAGAGCCTATGGTCAAGTCAAATCATCACTACACGCCTCATTTACAAGAACCACAACAGACCAGTTGGTTTGTCAGACCTTAGCTATCCGTGATACCCAGACTCAGTCTCAATATTCTTTGGTTGAGAAGATTAAAAAGTGCACGAAATCTTCAGGACTAAGCGAGTTATGGCCCTTGAATTAAAGCTTAAGGAGACACCTGCACACACTTCTCAGCTCGGCCCCTCGACGCCAGATGGCCGGCCGATTATTTTGGCAAACAGTTAGAGAGGCATCCCATATGGCCACTATTACAGCCCGAGGCTCGGATTGACTGTCACCATCCAGGCTGTAAAACCGGAGGATGTGTCGCTATGGCCATCTAGATATTATTGTGAGCATGTGGCTGTTAAATGTCCAAATGCAGACTTTGATGGTGTATGTACGAGGATATGATCCTGTGCTGGAAATGAGCCGTTACGAAAAGGAACTTTACTAATCCCACAGATGCCTATAGGAATATAGTGCTATTATAGTGATAGCCCTACCATAGGCAATAAAAAACACACACCATACAATAACACTGTAAACCCACTACTACCTCAGACACACTATAAGTTCCTATAGGGAATATTAAAGGAATATTATAGCCTAGTCATACCACAAGGGATACAAAATACCATTAAGTACAATAATCATTATAATCTCTCTACTGAGTAGATCTACCACAGACACACTGAGCATCTACAGGCATATTGAATATACTGATTTTTCGTTAGGGAAACGTGACATTATGTTCTTGCACCATCATCGACCCGTGCCAATGTATCCCGTCGTTTAATTAAAGGATACCGCATACAGGTTACATAATACAAAGCTATTTTTACAATAGTGACTATGTGCGCTTGTATGCAGGTGGCTCGCCAGGAAAGACATTACTTGTCAGTGTGAATGCTGTTAACCTGCAAATCTGCCAATAATCAACATAGCGAGATGATGCAGTCACTCTTATCTTTATCTTTAATATGTTCTGTATTATCTTCAGTGTTATTTTTGTTCTCTTCTTATCTACTGTATATCTTATTCCGTGCTGCAGCAATGACCCAATTTCCCCACGGGGGATCACTGCAGCACAGTACCGGTTGTAAGAGAGAGAAAAAAAACATTTATTATATCAGTGGCACCATCTTATGGAGAATCTTTGAACATACATTTAGAGATAGAGATAGAGAGAGAGATAGAGAGAGAGAGAGAGAGAGAGAGATTTTAAATTATTATTTATTTATTAGTAGTCTATCTGTTTAATAGCAACAGCACTGTCAGTAACCAGGAGGCCCTTATCTACATACCAAGGCACCAAACAATTAATTGTTTTTCATTAAATGCTCATATTTGTTTGTATTGTTAATGTGTACTGTAAATTGTCAACTTGTATTTATATTGTCATTCTTATTGTCTTTGTTAATGTGGAGTGTGCGGCATATGTATGTATTTAATTGTAGTAATGTAACCTGCCAAGGGACTGCAGATGATACAATATATGGTACAATATATCAAATGGCAACATTTATGTTCAATATTGTACACGGTCCCTTACAATCAAACAAACAAATACATAAATAAGGTAATCCTGACAACGGGTCATTGTCAACAACTATCAAGTGATTTTATTCAAATCACAGATGTCATCAACTAACACACACAAGCAATACCACCATATTGGTACGAAATGCATCTATCACAAAGAATACTGCAATAGTTTAAGAGTTAGAAGTTTAAAATCGTCGAGCAGGTTGAGATCTTGCTTCAGGATTCAAGGTTCCCGTAACATATGAGAGCAGCTACTAAAGTGTTATACGTTGAGAATGATTTTTTGTTTTTCTATGACATAAAGGCCTATCATCTATTCTGTTGTGTCTGACAAGGCAGAGCCAATACATTTCGAATTGAAGGGTTTCATTCAAAAACTTTATATACTCATTTTGGAAAAATGAATACATAAATTAATCAGGCAATATTTGAAAAAACATAAATTATTCTGTCCTCAAAAAATGAGCTATTGTATAAGCAAATGTCTTAAGGTGACTCCTAACTTCAACACTAACCCATAATGTGCTTAACTTTCATGCCAGCAGCCAATATGGAAGAGTGGGTGTCATTCTTTTTCAAATGGTAGACATCTCATTTTGGAACAAAACTCTTCACTTATAAACTATGAGGCTTTGCTTCCACCTAGTGGCAAGCAGTGATGCAACATGTCAGAATAAAACCCATGCAGAAATTGCCCAACACATTGGCCATATGACACTATCAGCCCACATGAGCTCCACAGTGAAAACGGAAAACAAGGGAGTGCCACATATAGCTGTACCTACGCCTTACACCACCAAACATTTCATGTCACTACAATGCACTGTGATAGAGCACAAAACAACGGTATTGTCTCTGAGCAGCTCCTATTGGCTAACAGAGAAAGTATAAGTGATACATCAAACTGTCTGTCAATGACCTGAGTGCAGTTCTTTGCACAGTTTTCCTGCTCACTGGCCTCCACTGGCAGCTCTGATAAAGTGCTTGGTCCCACGGCTCAGTGATCTGTATGTGCGTGTGTGGCCTGAGGTGAGTGTCCATTTGTCTTAACTCATGAGACAATAAATCTCACCTGTACCGTACAGACAGATGGAGGCTGAGCTGAAGTGAAACGTGAGATTATTCCCATCAGGAACTTTATTACACTGACCAGTTAGTAGCCTGCTGGTCTCATTTTTGTCATCAGCACTGACTGAAAGTTGGAATGGAGCTTTATGGTCACGCAGTAGATATTTTTGTTTGCTTTTAGCAGATTTTACATTCTACATTTTCACTGCAGACATGTTGCGTTGATGATAGGCGGGCAGATATTCCACACCCGCAGTTCCTCATGAGAGACAAGGATATATTTTAAAATGACATGACATTTGGAGAATAACAATTATTGGCTGCATTTAAAAAAATTAATGCATTTTGAGTCACATTTTCCTGCTCTTATTTCTGTCCAACTTTTGATTTCAGCATAAAGTATTTGTGTTAACAATCTAAAATCATCAGCAGGTCATCACGTTTTAAAGGACTGAAGAACATACAGCTAGAGAGAATTGCAATTATATCCGTGAGGAAAATGTGTGTGTGCGGACGGAAAACACAGGATGGGCTGTGACAGCGGACCAGTGGTCATTTGTCACACATACGCCAGTCATGTCACTGGAGACACACAATCAACATACACCAGGCCATGGTCATGTGTGTGTGTTATAACCCCCCCCACACACACACACACACACACTTCACTCCACTCAAACATGCTAATGTACCTGTGCTCTGCTCTAATTGGTCCCAGCGATGCTCACCCTGCTCCACCTGTGTTCATGGGAAGCCTCCAGTCAGTCCTGCAGTTGGGCCCCGCCACTGAGTGTGAGTGTGCAGTGCTAATATTATGCAAACAAACACTTCTTTGTTGTTCGGCACTTCTTGCACCCGCCCGCCACTGTGCAAGAAAGGGAGAAATGGAGAGGGAAAAGGAGAAAGGCATACGGGTGGGTGGGGGGCTTGAATTCATTAGTGTGATTACCTGAGGTGTGCTACGTTTGAGGGGGGTAATCTGCCAGCCCCCTTCATACCCACCAAACTTCAGCCAGCCCGCTAATGAGGGCTTGGAAAAGTAAGTCAAGGTGGAGAGGTGCTTTGAGGAGCTGCAGACCAAGGTGTTGTGATATACACCGGAGCAGCAAACAAAGGATGGCTGTTAACTAACTAGCAGCCAGGATCAATGAAGACTGATACCCCATTTTAGTCATTTGTTTTTGGTCTGAACACGCATAAAGACAACCCAAGAAAAAGTTTGGGTGGTGTGCCGAATGATGAACTCTGTGAGATGGTTCCTGTGCAGAAACCAAATTTAACTCCTCTGCCTCGACACTTGGAGATGAGAGTATTTAAGAACAACATCTCTGACAGCAATATGTTGGACACAAAGTACTGCAATGTGACTGCCTGGTCAGTAATATTGAAAGCCACATTTTCTACACCATTTGAGATACATCCCAGATTAGATGTAATGACACCAGAGGGTTCAGGGAGTCACATTACAAAGAGTCGCCTCTCTCTGTGGTGTTGTCGAGGACTGCAGCTTCCCTCCTACGCTGCGAGAGGAGGTGGATTAGAGACCAGATCAACCCCTCTCGCTTTCTTTCTCCCTCTCTCCTCTTCTCCCCAGGAGCTCAGGCCATGGCTTTAGAGAGACGGCTGCCATGAGCAAGGCTTAGGACAGTCCGTGGGGACGGAGAGAGAGTGAGCGAGTGTCAAAGAACAGTAAAAGTGCAGGAAAAGGTTGGTTACGATGGAGAAGAGAAAGAGGTGGGAAAGGGAGTGAGAGAAAGCAAGAAAGAGAAGCCACAGGCTCTAGGGGCTGTAGGGTTCCTGAGAGTGTGTGTGTATATATATACACACACATACAGATCCTGTAACTTTCCACAGCAGGCTCCCCTCTTGCCCCATGTCTCAGCTTTATCACACAGCATCAAAACATAGCTTTAGTCCCCTGAGTGGCTGGCCTTTTTATCTGCTCCCTAGCTTCCCACGGAGGGCCGCATCCACCCATAATCTGCTGCTGTTTCATGTCTAGAGCAGGATAAGGGAGTTGCTCAAATGGAGATCAATGAGCTTGTATACATAGCATATGTGCGTCAGGAGAGATGCCACTAATTTTTTCAAAAGGTGGCGTCTGATTTAATGAAAAGGACACTATCCATGGATTCAGTGAGATATCATTTCTGAGATCGAAGTTTTGATAATAATTATCATTTTAACAGGCTCTAGTGATAGTGGCAGAGGAAATACAAGAGCATGGTGAAGTTTCTGTGCGTGTGAACAATATCTACCTTTGGAAACTGAACAATACCGTCTCCCTCTGGATCCAAAATGGAGGATAGGCACAATGAAAATTGTAAACATGCTGCATTATACATTTGACAAAAACACACTTGGCTGTGTCACACGTACCTTGTTATTTAAGACAGTGCCAAGTGTCTGTGCGTGCGATATCAAAGCAGGCTGGTATATTGGCAGCCATAGATGGGGCATGAAACTGTGTCAGAGAAGTAAAGGGAAATCACCAGAGGCTGTTTTCTATTCACTACACCACTGGCTGCCTAGGTCTGTAAGGACTAATTGTGCATCAGCTAGAGGCTGCAGCGATTGTCAGTTTGTGGTTTCAGTTCTTTGTACTGCGGGCTACCTGCGTTCCCACCCAAGTGGCGTGCACACACACCACAGGGAACTTAAAAGTACAACAGGGGAGCCAGGGGACATGCACACACATACAAACACACACACACACACACACTCACACACGGCCTCAATGTCAACTCGTGACCCCAACCCACTCTACCCCTCCAGGAACAACCTCTAGCAGTAAGCCCCGGAAAGAAAAAATCTGGGAAAAGTGGATTTTTAAAAAGAAGACGGGGTGAGAGAGAGAGATAAAGACGGGGGAAAAAATGACACTGAGTTGATTGTGTCGGAATGAATAAAAGGGGAAGGGAGGAAAACTTTGCATTTGGAACTACTGATCAAAGTAATTCCCACAGGAGACCTCTCTTAATGAGAGTTGTACAAGGGAAGAGGGGTGGAAGACAAGGAGAGAGTGAAAGAGAAGCAAGGAGGGGATGGCACTCCATTCCTACAGAGAGAGAAAGAGATGAATTGTATACAGTGTTATATGCAAGACATGGGGGTGGGGGGTGAGAGGGGGTCGTTTGAAGGGTGTGTTCAAGATCGTTTTAACGTCTTCACTGAGGGAGCGTCAGAGGCAAGGCCAGGTTAATTAAACCCAAGGGAGTACCAGCTGAGGGGGCCCACATTTGAATATGTCACAGAAATAGCATGAGAGTGTCAGGCGAGGCCGGATGGCAGGGCTAAGCAAGCAAACATGTTGACTATGCATTACGCATTAAAGGGAAGAACGAGAGAGAGAGAGAGAGAGAGGGAGAGAGAGAGAGAGAGGGGGGGGGGGGTTAATTTGCGTGGCACCAGTGCGCCAACGGATTTCTCTGAGTTATTAATGTTTGTCATTAGCTGCATTACGCTGGAGGACAGTGACTAGAGAAAAAAAAAATGGCAGAGATTTATATGGGACAAATATTGACAATAGCTGGCTCCTGGGTATTGGAGAAGAAAAGATGCAAACTATGTTAATGAATGGTAATTAACCACCAGGGTTTGTCTCTCCTGGATCCCAGCTAAATTGGTCCCTGAGTTGCAGCTAGAGACAGTCCTGACCTAATCCTTTATTATAAAAAGATAAAGGAAAACGACATCATTTGCATATATTTGAGAAGGGAGGGGGGATTAAAAAGTGGAATTATTTCTTGTTAATTCTTGAACGGGGGATTCTTCATATGACTGTTAATTGTACATAAAAAAAGAGAGAAGGAAGGAGGAAAACAAAAGCTAGATGAGGTAAAGAAAGGGAAAAAAGGAATGATTTGAAGGGAGGAGTGTGTGGTCTCCGGTGTAGGATGCCAACTCAAGGACAGAGGAGACCAGGAACATGGTTTGATATTCAAAATGAATAATAAAAGAGAGAGAGAGGAAAAGAGAAACAGATAAAAGGGGTTGGAGGTAGCTATGTCAAGGGTAGAACCACTCTTCCAGTGTACCACTGTGCTGTGCTGGGCTGGCCTGTGTGTGTGTGTGTGTGTATGTATGCTCATGTGGACCCTTGTTAATGATGTCAACAGTGGGGGTCACTCGTTACAGACAGGAACCATGCCAACAGTCGGCTGTCAATCATGTGGGAAGAGAGTGAAACCCTGCTGTCCACCAGAACATCCTCAGTCACCATCACAGAGTGACTGACAGTCCTCTGCACTACTGGAATTAACCAAAATGCAAGAGAGCATTTAGAGACGCATCAACAACAAGACAATGAAATTAGTGACAATAAAGCAGTCTTGCAAACACATTATATAGACAAAGAATAAGTGAAATGCCTTTATTTAAAATCACTGATAATCAGCCTCGTAACATAATTACCTTTCTGGTTTATCAACTGAACAAATACACAGAACTAGAAGTATCATCAAGCATATACAAACATAAAAAAGAAAAAAGTTAATCTCTTTCAGAAATAAATAGTGCATTTCATCAATGTAACTGAATGGGCTTCAATGGTTGGATAGGCTCTCTGAGAGCAGCACAGTATCAGGCCTGATGAATGGACCTACCCTCTTACAGTGAATATTCTGCGCTGTACTGCACTCTTGACTTTCTCAAAGTGTCGACTTGGCATTGCCAGGTCAAGTCCCTGCACCCTAAGGTCCTTGGGATCCTAAATAAATTAGGGGGAGAGGTAAAAGAGAGAGAACAAAAAAACAACTGCGTCTAACTTAAACATTAGCTTAAGCACTTGCCTTATCACCCCAGGTCTGCGTTGTGAGTGGGAGAGAGTGTGGCTGCACTGTAAATTAGCTTGGTGCTAAAGGGCCCTGTCTGATAGACATAGTGCACTGAGCGCTAACACAGATGTCGAGGGCTCATTTACAAAAGCCGGGCTGCTGTGTTGAGCTAGCGGCCCAGAGTGAGTCGACAGCGCTTTTCTCACAAATATTGGTTCTGCTGCCCCGGCTCAGCTTGGCTCAGCCCAGCTCCCACTGAGAAGGAACCAGGGAGGGAGAGAGGGAGGAAGAGAAGAAGGGAGGGAGAGAAAGGAGAGGATGACAGTTTTCCCAGCCTCAGCCCAGGGAGTCAGGCTTTTTCGCTGACTGGTGTTGCGAGCGCGGCCAGCTCTTCTGTCAGCACTTTCCTCTCCTTCATCTTCACGCGCACAGCCTCCATTAGCTGGCCGGCAGAGGGGATCTGCAGGGGAGGAGAAGAGGGGAAGGATAGAAAAAGAGGGGTGCGGGGGCGGAGGTAGAGGGGGTAGAGAAAATGAGGAAAACACACAAACACACCACTGTTAAAAAAGGCTGATTTTTGACACCTGGCAGCTTTTCAGAGAGCCTATTTGCTGTTTTCTGAGCAAAACAAGAGAACCTCAGATTGGGCCCAAGGACTTAGAAACTTTTGAGGGACTGTCCATGTTCGGTGTTTTGATAAAGTATTTCACAAAACAGGCTACACAGCAGCAGTTTGAAAAGCCAATTCTTCTAGGCCACTTTGTTCTGTCCTAAGCTTCCATTCTTGATCAATGGTAATCCATGATTTCTGTGTATTGAGTACAGGTACAGAGGCAATCATAGCAATTTTTTGGGCTGGATGCCTTGAGGCATGACCAGAACAGCCCAGCCATCACTAGGGACACCTAGTCTTGTTTTTACCTGGGCTGTAGTTTCAGATCTATGCTGGGGAAGGAAAGGGGACAAGGAGAGGAGCCCACTTTAATCCACTTGGCTACTTGGTTTTTCTGTATGTGGTTTCCTTAGTTGTGGGCGAGGAAAAGATGGAGAGATGGAAAGAGAGAGCGAGGGTAGGCAGGCTTCACCTCCAAGTTCCGGCTAATTCTGTTATTCCTCTGAATCGACACAAGGACTTTATGGTCATTAGGGCGGGCGATCAAAGGCAGGCATACATACTGTATCACCCATAAATATTCACGTCAACTATGTGCAGCCTTTTACAGAAGCTAGGGAAACAAATTCATTCCCTGAGCAATTTCCCAAGTCACATGGCCAGAGATGAGAAGTGGACTGGCCAGGCTGAATCTTAGATTTAAAAAAAATCTCTTAAAAAAGAATTGAGCAGGCCTGTGTCTGAAGTGCTGTAACAAACTCAAGTGTATAATTTTGCTTTGCAAACATCTGCAGCAGGGAAAATAAATTAAGTCTTATCGTGTAAGTGATTTGACATAAAGAAAAAACACATTGTATTACCATTATATTGGAATTAGGTCTACAGCTTACATGTTTTGAGGCCAAGAAACAGGATTGCGATTTGAAACCAGTCTTGTTATCTATCTCCAATAAGTCAGGATAGTGAGAAGCTCACAAACTCACATGCATAGACATGTTTCCAACCTGCACGCACGCACGCACGCACGCACAGAGGGCCTTGTGTTCCCTGCTCCTGTTCCCTCTAATGAAGAGGAGAGATGTGTCAAGGGGTGGGGGACTGTGTGTGTGTGTGTGTGTAGAGGGAGACGGTCCCAGCAGCACTGGATGCATCAAACACACAGCGCTACTCCTCAGAGAACCACTACATTGCAGTAACTGCTGAGACATCTCCCTCTGCCTGCATCCTCTGGGGATAATTCTCTCTCTCATGCACACACACGCACACACCACACACAAAATCTCCTAATCAGCTAACTCCACTTAGAGCCACTAACTAAGCAAACAAACTCACTAAAATAGAGACACAGCCACAACACAAGGCTCTGTGGGACAGCAAAGTGGGAGACTGGATCATTAAAAGCACTGATATGGGAGAATAATATGGGTAAACAACACTAACAGGTAAATGTGATCTAGATAAACCTTATTTCTAACATGCCTTATGGCTGAGGGTTAGCATGTGAAAACTATGCAAGATACCCTATCTACTTTCAATGTATCCATGAGAAATCTAAAGAAAACTAAATGCAATGTGCCTGCAGAGGTATGACAGTATCAACATCTTTATAAGGCTTCACTAAAGTTGATAAATATCATCAAGTAGAGTGAGGAGACTTTTTGGACTCTTTAAGGCATGGTTGATAAATGGTTGTATTGCACTTGATAAAATACCTCTCGTTCTGATTCGTCTCCCTGTGGTGTGTGACTCACATCAGCAATTCGCACACGCATGCACAAGCAAAGACACACACACACACACACACACACACACAAATATCACAAGGGGGACTATCATTCGCTTTCATCTAACCGCCACCTTTGCTGGGACACATGGCCCCCAGGCGGTCTGAGGTAAGCTGTGATGCAGCTGCTCTACTGGATCCCCTGGGTCACTTAAGGCAGTGTTAGCAACTGGCACTAATGTTATGCTACAGTTGATCTGGCTGGGCCCCTGTCCCCTTTGGCAGAGCAAGCGAGTACCAGCGCTAAGCAACACAACCGCTGTTTTGCAAGAGTCCCTGTCCCCTTTGGCGATGCTATAGTAGCTAGCATTAAGCTATGCTAACTTACAGCCATTACTATTCAACAGGCCCTGCAGATAAGACCCTTTGTCTAGGTATGATTTCATGAACATGTTTCAGTGGTGAACTGACATGTTAGGCCACTGACACTGACAGTGTGTGTGTGTGTGTGTGTGTGTGTGTGTGTGTGTGTGTGTGTGTGTGTGTGTGTGAGAAGACAAGGTGAGGGGCTGTGAGCAAAAGGTGTTTTTATGAGCCAATTAAATGACATTGGTATTCTATGGCCTGGGGCACACCTTGAGGCAAGGAGCGGCTCAAAGTTGCAGCACTCCAGTGACCATTGTCTGGTAGTTGCATTACCACACAAACTTTTTCTTAACTGATCGATAATTCCTGCTCTTTTGTCTTCTCCCTCAGAACAGGTTAGCGTGATTGTCTTCAAGGGCCCAATTTGTGAGTAGTTGTAGAGATTGTGAGAAAGAACGAGAGGGCAGAAGAGAGAAATCGAGAGAGAAAGAGGGAGGGGGAGAAAATCAAAGAGCTTGACAGAGGTATAAAAAGAGTACATAATCTAAATTTCTAACTTCAGCACCCAGTAAGTGACGAGCATTTTCAGTGTGATGAGGGTACTGGATTCACCTGCTGTAACTCTTTGTCCCCAGCTAGATAAGCTGTCTCCAATCTAGGCCACTATTCAAGGTAAGGGAGAAGTAGTTACAGTACTTTTCATGATCACAGAGGGGAAAAAACAGCTCTCTGATGTTTGATCTTCTCACTTTTGTTTGAAAATCAAATTGATCAAACGGGGGAATAACAACAACAACATGATAAATAGAAAAAAGCACAAGCACAAAGGCACCCTACTAAAAAGTCTTGCATTTGATTATCTCCTATAATGAATATGTCACATTTGCAAAGAGGGGCTCAGGTAAGAAAATCACTAAAGCACCGACAAGCCTATTCGCTCTCTCTCTCCTTAGTAATTACCTACTCCTGCAGCAGAGCAGATCCCTCTCTCTTCTCCCCTTTAGGCCACTAGAGACTGATATGAAAGGGATTTGGACACTTGGGGCCACAAATACTGTAATTAAAAATTTCTCCTTTTCTTGATACGTTGTTTGGAAACATCAGGTCTATGCGCAACATGCATTTGTTAGGGATCTGACCTAAATACACCCTAGATTAAACACAGGAAAGCACCGGGTCTTTGTTTCGGGTTCCTACTCATTAGGTGTGGAAATGAGGTGATCCAGACACAATTGGGGTATAAATATAGTAAGGTGATATCCATACAAAAGAGATGCAACCTTTAGGTAGAACTCTGCAATCAAGAACATGCTCCTGATTAACAGTATAGCTTAATGGCCAAGGTACTGTACTGGGAAGCAGGTAACAGCAACAACAGCGGCTTTTCCTGCAGCAAATTCTCACATAAAAACAAGAAGGTGGTAAAATTATTGCTGTACCATGTTTGTTCAGTGACATAATAAGGGAATTCAATAAATCTACAGCAGTGGAGCCATCTATACAGTGAGGAAATATCCACTTTCATCATCAATTCTCTTTCTGTGCCCACTTCAAGAGGGAATGCCTACTGTGTTCCAAAGGACGACCCTTGGGTGCACTGTAAAGATCAGACTGACAGTAACCTTACAGCTCCAGAATAACATCATAACTTAAGAATATTCACTCAGCTTATTCCAACCTATCTAGTCTCCTGTTTGCTATGGTTGCTCGATAAGTCATCACCTCAGTAGCTCAATGGCTTATGATTGGAACAAACTAAATTAGGTATTTCTATTTATGTGAAATGCAAGTGGAAAATACAGACTAGGGCCATGTTTAGACGACAACGGTTTCTAGATGAAACTGGAAAGTTTTTTTGCGGATTAGCCTTCCGTTCGCATGACAACGCCGTTTTCGGCGCCTGAAACGCAAGCCTTTTAAAAACGGGTCCCAGAGTGGATTTATTTTAAAACTCCGTCTTTGCTGTGTCGTGTGAACTGGCAAAACGCAATTCTTGTGAAAACAGTGAAGACACGGCCCCACGTGGCGGCCAACCAACCTGTGTTTGTGTTGCAGAGTCTGCTGTTTATTAAAGCTACTCCAGCAAAGTGTAGATTTGAGAATAAAAACAGCAATTCAAATCCTCTCCAAATGTGTTTAATAGCTTGTTTCAAGTCCAGCCCGTTCAATCTCTCTTTTCTCCGCGGTTTAGAATGGAGCTAGGTTTAACTTTGACCTCATGTGCCCACAAGCAGAAAGGAGGGGGGATTTCGCCTCTCTATGGAGTTGCAGACTCAAGGACGGAGCCACCCGCTGGCCTGGCATGCATACTACAGCGATTTCAGTCAGATATATCTGCAGTCTGTACGCGGAAAAGTCGGCGATCGTCTTCACAAGGTGTGAAAACACACACATGAAACTTTACCGTTTTTGAAACTCCGTTGTCGTGTAAAGCAGGCCTAGGTCACAGTGTGCATTGGTATTAATAAAAACCCTACCGCCCATCTCCTCTTGGGACTCCCCCTCTCTAGTCCCCACCACTGTTCCAGTGACACAT
>OMLI01034065.1:0-14084 GCA_900302605.1 Rondeletia loricata
ATTGATTGAGAGGATCCAGGTCATATTATCCAGGTGCGAATGCCGACCTGAGTTGGAATAATCAGACCAAACAAGCCGCCCCCGTTGTTGCCCGACTGTGAAGATATTCCCACAGGGGTAAACAAGAGCATCACAATGTGATGATGTCATGATGCGATGTTATGATGTCACGATGTGGTGATGGTATGGTGTGATGATGTCATAATGTGGACATCAATGACGGTGATGTGATGATGTCATAATGTGGTGGCATGATGTGATGACATCATCACTAGCCGACCAATGGTGTAACTTCATCACTCAGTCAGTCAGTCAGTCAGTCAGTCACTCACGGACAAAGATAGGGTTTGCATCAGTGGAAAGACGACCTCAGAGACGCTATTGGTATGTATGTTTCTCTTGATTAATTGATTCTTTAATAGTGTCGGTGGTGCGCAATGTGCGTGATTCAGTTGGTACTGTGGCCCAGCACAGGTCAGTTGGCAATGGAGAAAGCAAAACAAAGCGGGCGCACGCATTCCGGCACAGCACGGCACGATAGTGGAGAAGGGCCATAAGATTACTGTGGATCACTACAATTTCCAGTCTACCAAATGAGAGAAAATGGTATCTGATTTATCTGATTGGACTGGGTAGATATAGGGACTAATTGTTTTATCTACCCGGTCCAATCAGATACATTCTGATTAAATACATCGATGTACTGACTAAACTAAAAGATTTGGAATCAAGCCATGAAATGTGACTGGAGCTGACACTGGTAGACATGTGTAGGTGGGAAGAGTACTGACCGTGTACTCGAGCAGAAGACCCATTAGTTCAGTTCAGTTTTTTTACTCGAGTACAAAAACTGTTCACTGAAGTTTTTCTCAAGACAGGCTAAGAGCAATTGTCTGGAAAGTTATTAAAATGTAAGTTTTTCTGTAAAAGATACACGTCACTGAACACACTTCTTTCATTTCTAAACATAAAACGTACTCACGGTAGAAGCAAATGCGTAAACAGTTGAAGTACAAGTAAATGTAGAGCAATTAAAAACAAGGCAGACTAACTAGAGCAATATTACTCAAAAGATCTACTCAAATACATGAATTACTGCAGCTGTAATTAGTTACTTTCCCCCAGATCATTGTGGTATCACCTGATCAAGCTGATGGTTCCGATACTCATTTTGTGACAATGGCCTCTCAATCGCAGATCCCCCGTCCTTCTCTCTGCACCTCTAGCCCTCCCCCTTTCCCTCTTCATTCTTGGATGTGCTTGGCCTTATCTCAAACACCTCTACCCCATGCATACAATTAACCCCTTCCCCCTCTCTCTACCTCCACCCCTCCCACTCTTGCCCATTACCTTCATTAGCACAAGCACAATGGCTAGATTGAAAAAAAGACAGTGAGTAAAAACCACAGAACTTGTCTCAACTCCCATTTGTATTCTTTAGCCTTTGACTCTGTTTGACCGGCCTGTGTGTGTGTGTGTGTGTGCGTGTGTCTGTGGTTATACAAAGTGATTTTAGTTTCTCTGCTCTCTGTTCCCTTTCTCCATTTTTTTATTTTTATTTTTATCTTTTGTAGGCTACAGCACAAACTATATGGTGGTTGTTTAAATAAACTTGACTTGGCTTGACAAATGTATTTTGGGTCAAAATATACTGCAGACTGGTGTCATTGGTGTAGCCAATTTCACGTGTGAAAGTGTCCAAATCAAAATGCAGCTGATGGGGAAGGAAACCAGACTAAAAAGGGATTATTGGTCTCAGTTGAGCCAGGACAATGGCTCAATGACATGGAAGAGTAACTGTAAAAGGCCTATGCAATTTTCTGAATCAATGGGTCCCATTGATTCAGAAAATTACATAGGCCTTCTACAGTTACCTGGCCTACAGCAATGACTGCATTTTGTCATTGTGAAACATTAAATAGGTAGTGGCTATAAAACATTTCTCAGAGTTGGCCTGTGTAAGTGAGCTGACATAACTGAGCAATACTGACTAAATTAAGCACAGCTGACTAAGACCGAGTGTCTACAACATACAGCAGCAACAATACAGCATAGAGTAACCCGAAATTTTTTGCCAGGTACACGAAAGGAGTTTGAGGATTGACCATGCCACAATGAAGCAAATGGCGAGTAGATAGTTTATTGATATTCTGCCTGATAGTACAAATTGCCTCACCTACTGAACATAAAGCAGGCTGCCTAACAACTCTGATCACCCTCAGACAAGCCATGAACAAGAAAAATAAATATGCAAAGCACAAATTTAAACAGAAAAACACTTGTTGTTGTTATAGTGGCAGTCCTGCAACACACGTGTCTGTTTGCAGAGAAACCATCCTGGAACAACCTGATTACCAAAACGTATTGGGGGAAAAAAAGACAAAAATCGCTTATCAAGGCAAATATTCACCAAAATTTCTGGAAAATAGGTAGTTTTGAAATGAAGAATTGTACAAAAAAACAAAATATCCTCATGCATGTTCAAGTTACAAGTAAAGAAATCATGTAAACATTTTTCAAGAATGGAGTTGTTGAAGAGAAGAAATATCTCTCACAAGAACTTAACCAGAAGGTGCAAATTTAATGGAAAACTCTCCTGTCTGGATAGTACATTCAATAGTGTGATGGAAATATTTTAGTGCAAATATAGTATATTACAAACCAAACTCACCACATGATTGACAATTTTGATTTCCAGCTGGAAAAAACATTCTTAAAATGGATGGTATAAATGCCAAATCCCTGAGACAACCACATCAACTGTGATGCACCAAGTGAATCCCTGAGGTGTGTACATTCAATAATCAAAAGGACTGAAACCCTGTCTGTTTACAGAAGATGCCTGAACAAATAGGTGTAAATTCATATCTGAAAACAATGTTTTCCCACTAGCTGATCTTTATATTCAAAGAATCAAAAACATACAACTACTAATAATCTCTCAGATTGATATCAAAGGAACAAAAAGCATACATTTAAGCATGAACAATTACACTACATCAAAAACAGAAAAAGAAAGGGCCCCGAGTACAATGCTTAGAGGCGATTAAAAGGGAATGAAGAAAAAACGGCCTCAAACAAAATGCCATGAAACCAGCAGCTTTGAACTGCCTTTTGCCTGTAGGGCTGCATGCAGGGCTTAAGTGGAACCATGACAGTCTCTTTTCACACATGTGCAAATGTCCATGAGGTAGCAGTGAGAGGTGGTGGGGGTGGGGGCAGAGCAAGAGAACACCATGCATTTAGTTGCAGCTTTACTTAGTTGAAGTAGGCTAAGCCAATGTGTTCAATATTCAGTTCTAAAATTAAAACACTGTGCCAAAGTCAACAATATGTAGCTAATATGTTTACAACAGAAGAGAGCTGAAGATATAGTTTTCGGGGACAAGAAGGTTCTCAATAGAGCATCTATTTTGCTCTTGGGCACCCATTTTTGTGGGCTATACACTTTGTGCACTTATCCGTGAACCAGTGACACTCCATGATGCAAAGCTCGTTTCCACATGTAGTACGTAGAGCGTGGAGTGAAGGGGAAATAAGACCTGAATTCTTTGAATGTGGGAAAGGCCTTTTCCTCAAAGCGTTGCTGCAGGAATAGCTTAGCCTTGGCCTTGAAGTTGGCCAGAGCCACAACATCCATCACAAACATTTGCTCATCTATTGGTGCCTTGCTGGGAAGGGTGTACTTTGAAAGTGGGGCATCAAAGGAGAAGGAGGTCATGGTGGAACCTTCCAGACCTTTAGGGCTCTCTTCAAAAGAGAGCACATTCTGACCATTCATCCTTCTTTCCATTATCTTGTTTTCTATTTCTGTAGTGGTGCTATCCAGATGCTCAGGTATGTTGATCTCTACACTGTTGGTGATCATCTTCTTCTTTCTGTTGCAGTTGTGACTGCTGCGCCACAGCCAATAGAAACAAGGGGACATGGATGGGTATTTAAGTTTGAACTTCGTCAGGGACCATTTTGACTTCTGAACATGTAGCTTTGCGGCATCTCTGAGCTGTTTCTTACATATATAAGCCAGCCTGAAACTTTTGTGTTTTCGCCTACAGATCTTCACTCTGGGCACAACAGGCTGGCTGGTGTTGGGTAGGACTGGTGACAAACTTTTTGGACTCTGGCTCTTGTCAGCATCCGAGCTGTCTTCACTGCTACCGACAGTGGCTTTGTAACCTCTGTGTAACAGCATGGCTTCTCTCCTCCAGTTGTAGTAGGTTGATCTGGAGATTCCTGGGAAATTTCTTTTGAAGATCCTGAAGGGGAAGGAGGTGTTCATGGCAATGCAATTCTGCAGACACCGCTTGGCCTCCTGCATGTGGGCCAGATTTTGGGCCCGCTCTCCCTCCAGCTTGCCAAGGTTGAGGCCAAACATACTGGCCACACTCTCATGGTGATCTGGTTCATCCTGTTTTGCCTCAGGTGAAGACCAGGACTCCTGCTCTGTACTCTCCCCAGGACTAACCTCTCCGATGGAAGATGTGGTGGAGAAGTGACCTCCAGAGGTCATGAGTTCATGCTTCCAGTTATAGTATGTCGACCTGGAGATCTCAGGGAAGAACTCTTTGAACTGGTGCAGAGGGATGAGCTTGCCTTCCAAGTAGCAGGCCTGCAGGAAGTACTTTGCCTCATACCTGGCTGCTGACTTTTTGCAGTGCTCCTGGGTCTGCCTCTTCCAGCGGTAGAAGGTCCTCTTGGTGATGTTGTACTTGTCCTTCAGACTGGAGTAAGACAGCTGTGATTCCTGGTTCAGCAGCTCCAGAGTCTTCAGGGGTGAGACCCTCTGCTCGCTGTTGGGGCTTCCAAACTTGAGGTCACTTGCCTGGACCAGTGCAACAAAATGATTAGGCTTGAACACTGAACCAGACTGCAGCTCACCAGACCACATGATGTGAAGGGTCACTAGGCCTGAATCCTTGGGCCAGATCCTAGGGCGTATGAGTCGGTTGAAATAGGGTCGAATCTTGAGGTTGAACATGGGGTAGATGGAGTAGATGTTACACTGTAGGACTGAAGACAGGGCATACACATGCCACATGTTGGCATAGGACCCAGGAAAGCAGGAAGCTTTTACATCTGCATCGAAGATGGCCTCTAGGACAGTGATGGGCAAGTTGAGCATATCCTCAGACTCCTCAGCACAGAGACTGAAGCGAACTGCCTGCAGCATCATTTTAGAATCAATCATCCCACACAGGTAGTACCTCTTCCACAGCAACATCTCGACTACTGTCCTTACCTGCGGGGGACAATGTTCATGGATTAAAATTGCTATTACAACCGTTCAGTGGATATAAACAGCAAGAAAAAGGTGTATATTGTCATTCAAACATGAGACTAACAAGACACTATATCTTGGTTAGGAAGCACTGATTGCGTCATTGATTTAATGCTAAAGGTTCTGCATTGGTTGCCTTTTAGAAGTCTCCCATTATGCATCTATCCTGCATTGGTACTACAGCAGACTCTGTAAATTATTTCTCAAATCTTGTACCCTTCAATGCTATTTGCAGCTTAATGGCTGGCAAAACAATTCCAAAGAACTTTCTCTCAGGTGAAGTGGTACAGCAGCAATTCAATGTTGATTGCTGTAGAAAATAAGGCGTCTAAATTGCCTACACATTCCAGATGAATGACACTGAAAAATCAACCATTACTGCTCACCTGTAGCTCCAAGCTAAGGCTGGTGGTGCCCACTAACAGCATGCTGGCCGCATCAAACAGCAGGTTGCCTTCTCCCTTACAGTTGAGGGGCAGAAGGTCTTCAGGGGCGTCCGCTGGGTGCAGGCCATGGGCCACGTCATCGATGCCTGTCCACTCAGGGAAATCATGGCAGGGTGTGCTGGGGAGCTGGAAGGGAGCAAGGACTTGGTCCACTTCCAGGGCCACTCTGGTAAGGGCATCCAGGCCAGAGCTCTCTGTGGCTTCCTGGAGCTCACCCAGAACAGACAGCACAACCTCATTCCTTTGAATCATACCTGGGGAGCATCCAATGAGAGATGGAAGTGAGGACATGGAGATGGTATTGAACGAGAGATGGAGACAGCGGTGGAGGCCAGGAAAGTACTAGATGTCTACATTCAATGAAAACTGAAAGATGAATCTGAGAAGTCCAATAGTTCTAAAAATGGGGAATTGGCCCCGAAAGAACAATGTAGAAAAATGTCAACTGTGAAACTGCATAATGATACATAGGGGGGAAACTCTAAACATTAACACCCTAGTGTTTTTGGGTGCCAGCCATGATTATCTAGGTTGTCTAGCCAGATCAAATCCTCACACATTCAAAAGATTGTTTGATGAGGTTATGGCTCTTGGAACAGCATGGCTATATGTATAACACACATTACATTGAACACCCAAGGACAGTGCAATTTCACCAAAAAGATATTATATTGAATCTTATTAGGCTACCGTGACTGATTGGTTTAGCCTAATTCAAATAAACTTTCAAACTAATTAGGTAGAATATTTGCCCTACGCTCTAGGGCTGAGCTACAATCGCCTCGTTTTGTTTGTATGTCTTCAGAATGGATTAAGTGCTTGAATTGCCTATTTTGTGTCATTTCAAACAATCTCAGTTAACTGGGTTTATCACGGTCGTCTCCTCCACTAAAAACAGGACTAAAACATTTAGTAGCTTACACAAAAAAACACTAATTGCGTCTAATCACAACGCAAACACAAGATGTGAAAGATAAAGACACCTCACCTGAATATCCAGATAATAACGTGCGCGTCTCAGAGGAGCTCACTTTCGAACAAAGCGTTTGAAAGTTGACAATATTGCTGCTTCTCGGAGGTTAGTCCATTGTGTGCGTCAAGTCCCTGCAACGAAATGTCCCGAGGTCCGGAGAGCAGGACAGAGTGGAGATTTGGGTGATAAGCAGCACCACCCTTCAGGAAATTGTCAATCGCCGATTCGCTTTTGTCTGTGTGGGTCGAGAAACACCTCCTCCTCCTCCCCGCTGCACCTCCTCAAGTAGACTGCAGCCAGGGTCAATTTCAATGTGAAGTGTTAACAAAAGCCGACGTGTCATGGGCCATTGCCAAAAGAAGACAGAGGTAGCCTGCAGGTATCGGTGCTTTGGCTTTTATCAACATCACGTTCTCGCTTTTCTTTGCCAAAGCCAACTCCAGATGTCAACAGTTCATTTTCAAGGTTATTTGTCAAGTTCCTTTGGCGTCAACGTGCAATAAATGGTTGCTTTTGGCTCGTAAATGAGCCACCCTTAGTCATCTGTGGCTGTGGGAAATATATTTTCTAAGTTTACTTTTATTGCAACAACAGTAATTATTTGGCTGTTAGTGGCATGCCATATTGATCTTTCCCAGTGCAAAATATGGGAACAAATCTGACAAACGTATCACTTTCCAAAATTTAATTATTTTGCAAATACAGTGTCACACCTAATTTAGCCTGTTCTGTACTGGAGAGACAGTATGAAGGCTGGTTTGAGGATTAGAGAGTGGATGTGTGGAGAGGAGAGGAAGGTTTCTGGGCTGCAGGTCTGCTTGTTTCTCCAGTGTATCACTTTTAACACCTTTCCTCTCCTGCCTTTTGCAGGATTTCAGTAATCAGGGCCTTTTGTTCCACACACACACACACACAACAATCCTAGTCACTATCCCCAACCCCCACACACCCGACCCCACACTAATACACACACACCAGGGGACAACAGCATTTGTCCCCCGCTGATCTGTCCACTCCAAGCACTTTGCAGACAAGCTGGTGCCTGGGTTCAGTGGGGCTCAAGGCTTTGACCCAAAGCTTATCAGCTATGTAGAGATAGGGTGGGGGGAAGGGATTACGAAGAGTGGATGCAATTTCACTAGTCTGTTGAATTTTTTGAAATATTAAGCAATGAATTTAAGGCAGCAGCTTTTCCCTCATTACCTTAAACTGCCTACAGACTGTAAACTCTGAAATGTTATTTTTTTAAGGAAAGGTCAAAGATAGTGGATGTTTTCTGACTGAAACTTTGACTTCAGTGCCAGCAGTCATTTTGTAAGAGAGGGTAACAAATTGAAATGCTATTCAGTTTTTAGAAAACTCTATATGAGCACAAGCTCACTCTAAGAACACATGTGCACACCTATTACTTTTTAAAGCCAGGGTTTTTCTTTTACTCATTCTCAAGAGACACACTGACCAAATGAGAGAGCCTTTGGTTTAAACTAAAAATGGCATTTTATTGGCACTTTCAAGAGATGATTGGATAGAGCTCCATTGCAATAACGTTGGAGACATGTCACACTGGTGAAATTTCATATACTGCAAATATACTGAGCATATGTCTACATTTCTGCCCAGATTCCCCCACTTTATCCTGGGTTCAGGGACATGTTTGATATCCTTGATACGTATTTATTAACATCATTTTCAGAAGCCTTCTATGAAAACACATTGTATATGTATTTGACACGAAACTGACCATTGTCTACTAGCAATGGTTTAAATCTTACCCATGCTTTGTTCTCTCTCTCTCTATCTCTCTCTTTCTGTCTCCCCCCTAATCTTCCATTCAATTTACAGCCTAAAACAAATTACAGAAAAAGATGGCTTGTCCACTTTTCCTTTGCATTCTATTTTTGAAAGATGAAGACAAGGAAATGAAAACATTCCAAATCTGGTCAGCATATCTGTTACCATGTCATGTGGTATGTACTGAGGGCCTCTATCTTATCCAGCGACTGGTTTGTATTCAGTCATCTCCCTTTCTCTTGTCAATGTTTGTGTCTTCACCTTTTCTTCTACCCCCTTGGCTGGGGCCAGTCACACACCTTAGGTGTGTAGATTAGCTGTGCTGCACTGCACTGTGAACACAGGAGTGGGCTGGCCACAAGCATTTAAAATGCAAATAGCGCAACACTGGGACCGGCTCCAGCAGTCTCTCACCTGCTGTGGCTGTGTATGTATGTGTGTGTGTGTGTGTGTGTGTGTGTGTGTGTGTGTGTGTGTGTACTTGTAGTGGGAGAAATAAAGACGAAAAGGTTCAAATGGTCTTCATTGCATTGTGTTCTTGAACTTGGTGTTTTACATCAGCACACTCATCGACACTCTGTGAGGGAAAATTGAATCCACACAGAGGTCATCAAATACAACACCAGTCGGGATGTAGTTAGTTCAATTGACTCTTCAAAGCTAATAGTGTTGGTAGATCATACTGTAAATTCTACTGCTACCTCTCTACAGCTACAGTTACTTTTTTACAAGTTTTGTTTTACATAATACCACAGACTTAATGAAGTAGAGTTGGTGGACCAACTGTATGTTTCTCATTTTTGACTTATTACACAGACATATTCACAGGCATACTTTTTTATAATGCAAAGAACCAAAGTTAAAAAAAATTATATCGTCTACATTTCCTCCATTATGTGATTCCAACGTCCTCAAGTGGAAGAAACACACAGAAAGTTTTGTCTCAGTCTCAACCAGGTCTCTGATAAATTGTGGTTTTGCAAACGTGTACATCACTGTATCTCTCCATCCTCTCACCATGCTACTTCATTCTACATAGATAGAGATGTAGAAATCACATACAGACACATTATTGAGCTTTTTTGTCAATTCTAACAAGCAGACCTTTGGTAAAGGTTTCAGTGAAATGTTTTGCGGTGAGATGTGTCCTTTTGGAGTTGTTTCAAAGACGTAACACGTAAAAAAAATTCGAAGTCATATGGCAAATATTCTGAAAGACTTTAACTGAGTTTCACAGTATTAAAATACATGGTACAAGGTTACAGTAGGACCTCACATACGGTGCAAAGGGACACTGCAAGTTATATGGACAGTACTATGCCTATCATATTCTGTGCATTATTTACCTTAGCAACATACTGTATGTACACACACACACACACACACACACACTGTTACTATCTGTTACTTGTTTCAATTTGTTTTAATTTGAATAGTTCTCATCATCTACTACCATTATTAATCAATATTTTGAGAGGTTAATATCCATAATCAAATTGAAAACGTCCTTTCTCCCTTAATATTCTCAGTAATCTAGCAATGGATCACCTATTTTAAAGTATCTGTAATCTGATTTCATTTTTTTACTATTATTATTTGAGTAACAGTAAGAGGGAGCCACTTTTGGTCATGAGATTATTTAATTCCATGAGTAACATGGAAACCGTGATTCAACAAACCTGTGAATAGATTATCTCAATGATGAAGCATAGCAAGATTTTAGTCAAATAAAAAAAACTAAAAAACAGAGAGCAATAGTCTGTGGTAAAGTTGCTTTAAGCCTGATTCAAGCTGCAGTTCGGACAGAGGCGTATTCAGTGAGTTGACATTGACGGTCTCTCACTCTTTCAGAGCCAGTGGGGAGATTAATCTCAGCATAGGTGACATCATCTGCACTCATATCCTAAAGACACACACACACACACGCACGCACACACACACACACACACACACACACACACACACACACACACACACACACGCACACACACACACACACAGCACACATTTCAAAGTGGTTCAAAGTACATCATGATGAGTTTTTGTTCTGTATGTTCTTAAAAGAGAGTTGACTTACATCGTCAGCATTGGTTGAGTAGCCTGGGTCATCAGGCAGCTGGCTATCTGAAATAATATAGGAATGAAAATAACCCCTAAGATGTATATATATATATATTATTTTTTTTACAAACACAATAATACTATTAATCATAATCACTAGACATAATCACATGTCCAGTGCCGTGCGGATGACTTTACCAGTGTAGATTTCTCTTGCTTTTCCTTTTCAGTTGATTGATTGGGTTTATGTGTATCCACATACCAAAGGATTATTTTGTTTTGTAATAATTACTTGCTTGCTACACAGGACACGTAAAAATGCCTATGACACATATCATTTTATAATCAAATTTTACATTGTGGGTAAAAATGAAACCGTGCTTGGGGGAAATTAACACGTCACATAAGTCATTGCAAAGACCACAAAGCACAATTATGCAAGGTGAAACGTGTGTGCATGAGTACATGTGTTGGTGTGTGTACATGTGCGCGTTGGTTTGTGCAAACACAGAGGTATGTGACAATATTCCATTCAAACCACTTCTCCACATCCTGCCAATAGCATCAGAGTATTTAGGAGAACTTACTCATTCGTCTTCTGTTCACCACAAACAATGCAACCACCGCCGTCAACACCACACACCCCACCACCCCCACAGCCACCCCTATCACCTCCTGGTTGCCACCTGAAAATGCAAATTACAATCAGTTAACATGCTGAAATAATGTTATATATGGCTGATATGCAATGCCTACCAAGTCTGCGTCTAACCTTAATATTTAAATTGAACCTGGAACTAAATGGAGCACTGGAAACCATTCAATGCATTTGCATGCGCATTAATATTTTGACATTATTCGTGATACTCAATATTCTATTTGAGTTAACACTTGTAAACACCCTATTTTATCTACAATAATCCAGATAAGATTATGAGAAACCTGAATATAGTTTACACATGCCAAAATTAGCTGGAATTGTATTCCATTCACTGTTGATTTTTGCATTGAATATTTTATTTATTCATGTATACAGAGCTATTTGTTTTAATTAATCAGCTTATCTTTAACAAAGTCTTCATTGGAATATGAACTACTAGCTGCCGTACTGTGTAAGTGTAATATTGTACCTTTATGTTCAGGGTCTGATTCTATGAGGATGCCTCTTCCCTTCCCATTGCGAACTGTAAAGAAAAAACATGATCAATTCCTTATTGTTAACTCTCAGAGACAACTATGCCACAGCTCAGTCTCTTTGCACTAAACACAAGGGTTGATAATCATCTTAGCCTCCATACGGTATGTACCTACCTAGCTGTAGTCTACTGGTGAGGAATGGTCATATATATATACCTGGGACTACTGGGAACTCCACTGAAGTCTTGACCTCTTGACCCACAGTCGCCCGGCACCTAAACTTCCTGTTGTCCTCTCTCTGAATGGTGACAATCAGAGTAATATCACAATGAGAGTGATGTTTTATCTGATGTCGGGAGTCTTCCTGTATCTTGGCACCCGCTTCATCCACCCATTTCAACTGGACGGATCGACCTTGTTGTGTAAGGCAGTGTCCACGCTCCTCATAGGTGAGAAGAATACAATGCAGTGACACCGTTTGGCCAGGCGCGAAGTGTGACTCTGGGGTGGATGAGGGGCCTGAAAGAAAGAACAGTCCTTTTTGTGGCACAGATTCCTTCTTTTGTAGCAGTTCTCTTATTGTTAAGTGAAAGAAACTCTGTATCAATCCATACAGCCATAAAACTTTTAATCTTGGCAATTATACTCACTGTTGAGAAGAGAGAGGACATTTCGCCTTTGTTGGCAGCGATAGCGTCCGACATCCTCAGTTGTGAGATTTCTGATGTGCAGAGCGCATTTCGAACCCACTCTTAGTCTCTCGGCTTGTGATTTAACTGTCTGGATCGCTCCATTGCTCACTACAGCAACATAATCACTCTTTTCTCTTGTGCTGAACTGCCATATAACAAAGCAGATGGAATCTAAGACACCAACACATGGAAAGCTAATATCATAACCCCTTCCTGCTAATATCAGGCTATCTTCTCCATTTACACCTGTGAATAAAAGATAAAGAGGGGTAGATTAAACGTATACTATATTCTACTATATTTGATATGATTGCGATGTTTACCTCCCTGCTTCACAAACTCTCATCCAGTAAATGTGTCTCTTACCTGTTTTGATATAGGGAAGCAGCAGCAGGCCCATCAGAGTATGAAGGATCCCAGCCATCCTGTGTCTGATCTCGTTCACTGTGTAAATGTATACTCTTTAAGTTCAGTGCCGTTATTGTTGGTGTTAGTCAACAGAGATGTCACTTCCCGTATTTGCCAATATCCTCAGCCCACTGATTTGGCCAACTTCATCAGTCGGTCTCGCTGTGTCTCACTGTAAGGCTTCATCCAGGCACCTCGGTTTGAGGAAACGGTTACACACCCAGGTAAAGTACTTTTCAACAGAGCAGTTACTCAACGTGTCAGGCAGGGTTTAGTTTTGTCTCTGGTGAAGACGAGCAGACTGTGAAGAAGAAAAAGGAATATCAACTTTTCTGTTTGAAATCAAAGTGTTGAGAAACCATTTAGATTTTTCATACTAAGACAAATGAGTTGAAACAAAAATACTGTCTAGGTACTAGGGATGAATTCAACATGTGACCTCTCTTTACAGGGAATTACTGAAAGGTGTGATGTCCAGGCTCCTCAGCTGTGAGTGACAGTCTTTCTTTCTTTCTTTCTTTCTTTCTTTCTTTCTTTCTTTCTTTCTTTCTTTCTTTCTTTCTTTCTTTCTTTCTTTCTTTCTTTCTTTCTTTCTTTCTTTCTTTCTTTCTTTCACTTGTGCTCATATTTAGGCTTAGGTTAATATTTAAAAACAAAAATATATCTTTGCTATAACTCTTAAAGGTGCAGTGGGAGCAGCAGTGGCGTGCCTGCTGGTTGTATTAGTCATCATAGCATGGAAAAAACAAATCAAAAAGTAAGAAATAGAAATGACCATATTTAGATTTACAACATGACGCTAGTCAGTGTGATTTCCACCTTTCATTTGTTTAAGCTCGCCACTAGGCGGAGAGCTTCTACATGTTGAGTTGTTGTGGCAGTTACCTCTACTGGTCAGTAGATGGAGCTTTATTCTTAGAAACTAACTGCTCCTCCTAGCTGCTCCTTCTTTCCCAGTGCACTTGCATTGGGAAATTGCTTTATCCTTTGTCATTTCTCTGTGATTAACGTTTATCTTTCTAAAGGTGGAAGCTAGATTGAACCTTCATTTCAACTTTTCTACTCTGCTTTCTTGAAAAGGTATTCAAGGTCATTCAAGGGGAGCTCTCTCTCTCTCTCTCTCTCTCTCTGTGTGCGTGTGTGTGTGTGTGTGTGTGTGTGTGTGTGTGTGTGTGTGTGTGTGTGTGTGTGTGTGTGTGTGTGTGTGTGTGTGTGTGTGTGTGTGTGTGTTAGGGATGTTGTCGAATACAAATACCACATTCGGCAACGCTCGAATAATGCATTCTCTCCGAATGTTT
>OMLI01034070.1:4776-22160 GCA_900302605.1 Rondeletia loricata
TCTTGCAGCATCCGTCCATGTAACTTACAATAGTTCCTCCGATCTGAGGTGAGACAACAGTCAAACGGTTAAGATGTGTGTGTCTCTGTGTGTGTGTGTGAGAGAGAGAGACAGAGAGAAGCAGAGACAGAGAGAGACAGAGAGAGAGAGACTTACTTCAGCACAGTCTCAGCCAGGACCTTGAGCTTAAACCTCTGCCCAAACTCTTTCCTGTAGAGCAGTGAGGTGTCGATTACATGTGGGTGGATCAGCTGCAGAGGAGGACGATGATACAGTACGAGTCAAAGCTTCTTCATATTAGAAAACATGCACGTGTGTTTGAAGAGAGTCTTTCCAAAATGAAAGAGCCACATATGAACAATGTGACAAAATAGCTGCTGGTATGAAAGTAAACGTTTACTGAATAGTACTGAGATTACTATTTTAAGATCTTAAAATATTAACGTTTTGGAGGGTGTAATTGTCTTAATTCTTTCAAATATTAAGCTATTAACATTAATTAACATAAATGTTTTTCAAATAGATGAATGGAATGAAACCCTTCATTTATTCCAAAACACTGTACAGTTGAATTTGTCGCAGAAAATGTCCAATAGCTTTCCACAGTTAGGCTGAAAGAAAGTATCTTTGTGTCACCATAATGTTCTGGACCTGATCTATTCAAGCCACCAAGACAAATTCCTGTACAGACTACAGACTAGGCATGTTCTTAAGTATGTTCTTATTAAACAAATACATGTAATAATCAGTTTTATTCGCACAAAAAAAAATTTTTTTTTAACTACAACTGGTAGTTTGTCAAAGTCACTCACATGGAGAGCCCTGAGGTCGTTGTTAAGGGAATGGCCCACCAGAACTGCATCCCGCGGCAACAGCATCCTCAGCTTTGTTTGAACCTCTCTAAGGGTGGTAGTGACTGGTCGCAACATCGCCGAGGTGATGCCAGAGAACCTATCAGGAGGCACGTGGCAGCGTAGGTACCAGGAATGTGTTTTAATGTTAACATTTTGCAGTCGGTTATCAATTATCCACCTGTATATGTGTGTGTGTTCGTGTGTGTATGTGTGCGTGTGTACCTGGTGAGGTAGTTGATGATACGGTTCTGAGGTTTGACCAGATCGTCCAGTACACATCTACCATCACTATCCACCAGAGAAACACGGGCCAACTCATACTCATGCTTTTCTGTTAGACACTGGAAACACAGCATTAACAGTGATGAGCCGTTTGGAAAATGCAGAACCGGGTTCCACCATGGATCCAAAAGAGGAGTTAACTACATAATTGATCTTGAGAGCATCTCACCATTTCGCAGTCAAGTCCATACAGAGGGCTGCTGTCAGTCACACAGTCATCACTGTCTGTGCACACAAAGTCCTCAAAGCCTGGCATACCTGCATCCAAAAACAATACAATAATCAGAGTAAGTGAGGAGAGGGAGACAGAGAAAGAGAGGCAGCGAAAGAGACAGAGAGAGACTCACCTTTCACAGGGAAGTGTTTCTTGATCATCTCCTCCTGTGTGAGAATGTAGGCCGTTAGTCCTCTTGTCTCTGTCCCAAACCTCCTGATTACTGGGTGCCATTTCAGGCCTGCGAAGCACAAATTCACACACACACACACACACACACTTAAAATACACGCAAGAACAAGAGAGAAAACACAGAGCGAAAACACAAACACACACTCAGACCACGTTCACATACACACATCCCACCTTCATGCAGATGTCTGCTTTCCTGCTCTCTTTGGGAAACAGATGAACTCTCCCATCCAGGAACTTCACTGCTGAAGATTCCAGACGCCAGGTTGTTAGACGATGGAGTGAAGCTGAGCCTCTGATCCAGTCAGGTAAATGTACAGATGAATAAAAACAAGTATTAACCCCCCCAAAAAATGCATCCTCTATTGCCTATTTTTTATGCATTGCTCAGCATCTAAACATGTAGGCTAAGTTCTGGAAGGATAGCTTCATCATTTAGTTTTTAAAAAAGCCAAAGGGCAAACTGATGCTGACCACATGCAAACCAAGGAATCTGTCACTACATTTACTTGACTTACAGTGGTGTAGTTGGTCCTGAGGTGTCGCAGGGTGAGGTAGTGTTTGTAGAAGTGACTCTGGGTCAGGCCCTGTAGGAGCACAACATTCACCCCCTTCACCCTCCTCTGGTGACGGAGACGACACCAACTGGCAGAAAGACAGGGGGAGGCGGATAGAAAAGAGAGATTTATAAAGTACAAGTGGAGTAGTCTGCAAGACAAAAGCCTTAAATTAGACGTTTTAGCTCCCGGTATATTATTCTTGGGAGTATAGGGACACAGACAAGAGTATTAGTGTTCTTCCATAACGGCTTATTACCACAGTCATTACAGACAGGTCTACCTGGGCTGTTTGACGCCGCCGGTTTTCCCCAGAGCAGCAAAGTGCAGCAGCTCTGTGAGCTCCTCCAGTGTTACTGGGTCTTGGAGGTGGCTGAGCAGCACGGAGAGCCTTGGTGGGTGGGGAAGACGCGCAGACTCAAACGACCCATCGCCTTCCATGTCAGTTTTCAACCTCTTGACCTTCTCTTGTGTTGTTGAGGCGTTGTCCTTTCTTTTCTTGCCATTGCATGATACTGACAATGATGGCTCCATTTTTGAAGCTGATGTATCTGCTGGGAAAAGGAAGACATCTTAAATAACGATATAACTACTACCGCTATTCTCACTCTCTACAATGACATTTTCTTCCAATCAGCAAACGGTGATACTGAACGGAGAAAATGAGGAGCACAGGAACAAAGCGTCTGTACATCTCAAGTTGTACACCTGCTCCTATTTACATTTTCAGTGTTTTTAGGTGCATATCCCATTAAAATGGTCGTACTGTACAGCCCTGTGTTTAGGTGACTAAGAGGAAGGAAGAGATTTTAGGTGACTGGTCAACATACAGTAAACCCAAAAGGATGTGTACGGTGACATGCTGTTTGATGTTTTGGTTTAATACTCTTTGTTACTTTGGCCAAAGTGCAGAATGACACATCGGATGAACATATAAAGAAATACAGTCCTTGTTGAATTTTATGCCATGGATCATTTAAGACCAAACCGGAGACAGTCTGTTACTGACCACACCCATGGAGCCCACTATACACTGTGAACAGACGGCCAGAGTTAATTGCTTGTACGTGACGTCATGACGTGACGCACTGCATGGGAAGCATATCTGGAGTGACAGTATGACGGAGTGCTTGCTTGAAAGAGGCTGCTTCCCCTGCAGGCTCATCACAGCTGCAGATGGAGTCACTGGCAGTGCCCTTGTGGTTATTCCTGTCTGCCAAACTCACACGTGGCTTTGGTTCCTTCCACAGGGAAGATAAACATAAACGGGACATGCGCACATGTGGAAATGCAACTCTCTTCAATCTGCTTCCCAACTTTCTGAGAGGGTTTCTAGGGTCAGCACTGGGTTAGAGCATTACTAGAAGACACAGAAAACAACATCCCACCTGAACGTCTTCTTCGAAGCTTTCCAAGATCAAGTAAAGATGACTTGACAAGCAGGTAACGTTATGAAGATGACCAGCATGCAAAATTAATGTCCAAAGGTAATTATTTTATATTTATGGTCGATTTGCCGTGGCTCCACAGATATATACGTGACAATAGAAAGGTAGAATAAATATTGGTAAATACCAGATGTCACTGGTTTCAGTTGTTTTTCCCCACTTCTAGCAGTTGTTATAAACACATGGCCGGAACCGACAGACTGCTGCATGCTACGCTGCGCAGAAGCTACTACAATGAAGGAGTCACTTCCGGTTTGGTATTTTGAAAATAAAAGCACGCATTCATATACCTGTGTGATAAAATACTTCCATGGTGTGACGTTGTAATTTTAAGTCCTGCCATAAACTTTTAGTTGCGTGTAAGCTGTTGTCATGAAATGTTGTGTTTTTGAATGCATCTAGCTATGATTATGCATATTTTTGATGGTGTGTTGTTAAAAATCAGACTTTACAGATCTGATTTACAAAGGTAGTGAAACACAAATTCCAACTTACTACTCAGAATTCAAAACTCTTTTGTTGTTTCCAGGGAAAATTTGAGACTGCAAATATTCCCATAAGGCCAAAATTGTCATTCTCAGACAAATAAATGTTAATTTTCCAGAAGTTAAAAGTTCCAGAAACAAAATATGACCTAGTACTCATAAGGTCACGATTCAATTGCCATTTGTGGATTGTTCAGAAAATATTGGACTGCAGAGATATCAAATGTAAAGGTATCATAACAAGTCAAATCCTTACTCAGGGGGCCTTTGTTAATGCATCATAAGTGAGAATGAGATGTGTGCCTTTTATGGGTAAAAATAAATGAATGCAAAACCCTACAAAAAAATGTATATTGTCATTCACAGACTGCATCGACAACCTATACTGGACTGAGCAGACATGAAATGCATACACAGGTGACATGTAGCAAATTTGTACTGTGCATATGTAGCTCCTCCAATTTAAAAATGCTGTGATGATATTATCCTACTCTCATTCTTTCTCCTTGGGAAAGGAGGAGGTAGTGGAGGTAGTGATTTTTGGACAGTTGGGATGCACACCAACATTGTAAAATAATTAGATTTCAATATGTGTTCCTGCTAAAATCAAACACCTATTCCTTTATTCTGGAGGTCCCCATGGTTAACGACTTTTGTTTTGATCCCTCTTATCCCAGTGCAGTGGTGTTGGGTATACTATAACCCCACCATACTAATAAATATCATTTGTAATTTGGCCCAAAATGAGTATGCTCTATATTCAACAGCAAGAGGAGGCTATACTTCCTATACCTGGATATACCTTTACTACACTACTGTCTGATTCCTTATCTCAACAGTCTGATGTTGGTCTAAATTGCAGATTGACAATATGTTTCAATGTTTTTGATAAGTAATGACCTGTGTATATCTTGGGATGAGTAAAAGTGAGAATTATTACTTTAAACCATCGTGTTGGTTAAGATGAGTTATTTCACGCTTTTGTTTTGACGGCAAAATTGTCAAACCGGAAGTTTAATTGATGGCCAGTTGCGATAGCTTCCGCTCTTTTGCCATGATCGACGATATCTTTCTGCAATTGATCTGTCTTGCAGCCAAAACGAATCGAGTTCAGAATAATGCATATGAACGAACTATTTAAAAAATACCGCGAATTTTCTCTGCAGTGTTATTGCTGCATTTTCAAACCTTAATGGCGTGGCAATTAACCAGTTTTAATTTCATGTAAAAGTCTCACTGGTACTACGAATTCAAAGATGACTACAAAGAAAATGGCCAAGTAAGCAATTGATAACCCATGGTTAGCTAGCTAAGTTTAACATTAGCTTGTTAGCTGGATAGCAAAACAAGGAAAGAAAACGCATGCGTTGTTGACTATTGAATTAGCAAGGTTACTGTTGGTTGATTGTTTAAATATTGGAGGATTCAATGTCAACACGTTGCTTGTTTCCTTAAACAGACACTCAGAGAAATAATAATAGAGAATGTCACGCCAAATTCCATTCAGAAATCTGGCAGTTTAGTGTTTCCTTGTTTATCGACAAACATGTGCCTGGTACAATATGACTTAAGACCATTTACGAATCGTTAGGATCTACTGGTAAATTCGGCATACAGCTGATTTTTGAATGGAGTTTGGTGTGAAGGTCTTTCCATACAACGGAGAACGGACCGTGTCGGGCTAGCTGTACAGACTACCGGTATATTAAAGTAACTGGATCTCATCTGTCCTCCACAGAGAGCTGGGATTAGTGAGGAAGCGCAGTCAGTCCTCTACTGGACTGAAATCACTGATATCTAGTAAGTTGGAATTGATCATGTGTATACACATACATTTACAGATATTTGAAATTCATACTAGACCACCTTGGTAGTAGATTTTCACTCGGGTTTATTTGTGACAATTGGTGACTTTTTTCAGATCAGACGTTTTCATACCTGATTGTGATTGACTTTGAGTCCACTTGCTGGAAAGAAAAAAACAACTATGGCCAAGAAATCAGTAAGTCTGCTGAGGTGTGACTTTGGCACAACATTATACTTGTCGTAATTTTCATATTTCATGTGACAACCACTTATCTTCCCCCCACCCTTACTCTCCATCATACCTCTCCCCTCCCTTTTGTCTCATGTCCTAACTCACACATCATTCACCTGCAACCCTCCTTTCCCTCTCTGTAGTTGAGTTTCCTGCTGTTCTGTTGAACACGTCTACAGGGGAGGTGGAGTCTGAGTTCCATACCTACGTTCAGCCCCAAGAGCACCCCATTCTGTCTGCGTTCTGCACAGAGCTGACTGGGATTACACAGGTGTCTCTACATAGGCACAAATATACAATCACAAAGATACCAGCCCTTTCTACCGCTATTTATCTAGTTTGTCATTTCATCTGACAGCCTATTTTCCCTGTCTCACAGAGGCAAATTGAGGCAGGGGTTCCCCTCCACATCTGTCTCTCTCGGTTCAGCCGCTGGCTGCAAACCCTGCAGCTCCAGATGGGTGTGGTCTTTCCCAGGGAACAGAGCGGCTCCACACCCTCAACCTCTCAGAAACCATGTGCCTTCCTCACTTGGTCAGGTAACACTCATTTGTATTGGTCTACAACTCTGTAAGGTCAGCCTTATCATAAGCCTTAGTGATAAAGCCTGTAAGCCTCATCACTATTTGTCATATCCCCAATATGGGATGTTCACTCTTGGAGAGATCACACCGCAATGTGGTCATTTTTATCTGCAAACGTTACAAACCTCGTAGAACATCTGTGATAGCAGCTGGAGCAGATGTTCACTCAAAACAATTTCTGAATCCATAGGTACAAACGACATACAAGTGATCCACCAGGCCACATTACAAGAGTAGCATCTTAGATGGAGTTTGGTGTGACATTCTCTCCATACAAAAGAACGTCATATATTGGAGCTACATTGGTCTAAAAATTGCTCCTGCTGGCCTGCTTTTCTCCCAAGGCATACACCACAACAAAATGGGTGTGAAATGTGTTCACTTTACAAACCGGTTGCTTGTGATTGAATAAAGGACCTTTTTGCTTGATAAATCCAGGCTTTGTCAATTCAGTAAGCCTTCCCAGGCCACAAATTCAAACCCCTCCCACTGTTATTTGGCAATGTGAGTAAATGTTGTCATATTCCATAGCTCATTGCTATCAATCTTGGTACAGGAACATGCACTCCAGCAGACAAAGCTCACTAGTGAGCTCACAGTTTAGTTTGGTTTATTGGTTTATTGGTTTATTTATTCACACACATATATTCAGATAACAGAAATAATAATATTATTGTACACAATAATTCAACTATATCTACAATAGGACTATGTCATATTAAATGTTTTTTTCTTTTCTTTGTTCATGCTCATATAAGCAGATACAGAAATAACAATATTATTATTATTATTGACAAGCTGGGCGTGTGAATTGGCCACCCAAAGAAGCTACTTAAAGCTTGTGATAGGGGGCCATACACATAAAACTTAATATACAAAAAGACTAACAGTGGACGTGGCCTACATAGCTCTCACACACTAGTAATGTTCCTTTGCTTACAGGACAAAGCAATCCTGTTCTTCCCTTTTCGCTGTGCGGCGATTGTGTTTTCAGTTTGACGAACAGCTCTTTCTAAAAAGCCCACTTAGAGCATGTAAACATGGGGCTGTCAGTCAGCATTTTCAACATTATTATCTCATAGTTGCTTTCAATTCAAAGTTTTAATTTGCTGCAATGTCTTTGTCTTTATTTCCTTTTATTGCGGTGACTTTGATGTTCTGTTGTGGTGTTCCCATTTCGGCCATGTTTCGCAGCACATATGTAGCAAAGATCCTGCTCATCTCAACTGTGATATGTCAAAGCTGTTTAATTTTCAACTGAAGTTGGCTCCTTCTCTTAAGCAATCAAAAGTATATAGCGGTGACAAAATCTTAATTTCAATCAAGACTGTTGAGAGGTTAGATAAAGACCTCTTGTAAAAGCCCTATTTGTTTCCACCTTCTTGGAATGATTGGAATGTTAAAAGGGACAATTTAAGCTAAAACACTTGGTTCATGTTCATATGCCTCTGTGGTGTGTGTATCAGACTGGGACCTCGGAGTTTGTCTGCAGTACGAATGTAAACGCAAGCAGCTACATAAGCCTGATGTACTCAATAGCTGGATAGACCTGAGAAGCACTTACAGGGTAAGTAGAGGAACACCCTCTCTCTTTCCCTCTCACTCTAGTTCTAACTCTCTCTCATGCTTTCTCACTCATGTTGTGATGAACCCTTTCTTGTATTTTCCAGCTATTTTACAACAGAAAACCCAAAGGTCTGAATGGGGCTCTGCAAGATCTAGGAATCCAGTTTTGTGGGCGAGAACACTCTGGTATAAAACTTCAAAAGTTATTTGGTCCAATTTTACATAGAAATTAGGTTTGATCTAAATCTTTTTCAAACTCTCCTGTATCTCCTGTTTGTCCTTTCTTTCTGGATCTTCCTCTCCGTCCTCAGGTCTGGATGATGCCCGAAATACAGCTCAGCTGGCAGTGAGGATGATGAGGGATGGGTGTGTGATGAAGATCACTAGGAGCCAGGAGAGGGTGAGTGGCTGTCTGACGACCCCCCTGATGTACCCCAACTCCTAACCTCCCCCTTGCTTTTCTCCCACAAGGATTCTCACAGGTGACTCCCCTCACCCTCCTACCTGCTTTGTTCCATCCTGTTCTCAACTCCCATTGCCATTCATTTCCTTTCATTTCTTTTAAAAAACAACTTTATTTCCCAAAGAACCTAATCCATACCACACCACATCCTAACCCATAACCTAATCTCACCCAACCACCTACCCAAGTAAGGTTTGTTTGTTATGGATAATGACTATATCAAGTTCTCTGTGGCTTAGGCTTATAAACGATGATCTTTTTTGTGCCTTTCATTTGGTCCAGTTTTTGGGTTCTTGTATTGGATCCTGTGTAAAATAATAAATAAACCCTTCTGGAAGACAGAGGGAAGTGAGAGGAAATAATGAAATATGCAGATAGAAAGCAGCTCAAAGGGGCTGTAGAATGTAGTGCCAGGGATTGTTAACAGAATTCATTTGACAATATCATTTCAGGGAAAATCCTATGAGTTATACTTTATGAGAACTTTACCGATTACGTCTCTCATGTCATCTTCCTTTCATAGACCCCATTGATGGCCAAACCCCTGTTTGGAAACACAACTTGCCACGCAGACAACAAGAAAGAAAAACACAACAACAGTAAAGAGGAAAAGATGCTTGCCACAATAAAAACCTTGTCATCCAAGACTCCTCCAAAATCTTGTCAGCTAAAATCATGTTCAGAGAACATTAATAGGGTTTTGGACACAAAGGAGAACTCAAACTCAATTCAAGAATCTGTTCAAGTCTATCAAAGCCTGGTCTCACCAAAGACCCTGCTGAATGGTACAACTACTTCACTATGGGAGAGTAGCAGCAGTACGTCAGTTAAAGTAGAGACTGTCACAAACCTTTCCTCTACAATTGTGATAAATGGTCCTTCACCACACAATAACCGTAACAGCCTTGTTCTGTGCTCCACCAGTGTGGACTGCCTTTCCCATCGACCTCAGCCCGACCAGACGTCTAAAACAGAAGCAACAGTAGGCCTTACGGAGGAAGAGGAAGCGGCAGAAATCTTAGTGGAAACGGAGGAGGGGTGTGGTTCATATGACGATGTGGTGTTGGAGGGTGATGATGTCATCAGTGATTTGTACAAAGAGAATGGAAAGTGTGACACTGAGGACATACCAGATTTTGACAGCGGATGTTCTTTGTTGGAAGAACCAAATAATTCACGTTCAGTCAGGGGTCAGACCAAATTAAGGTCAAAGTACAATATGACAAAAACACACTGTACTGAAAAAAACTCGAAAACTCAGAAGCTGGAGACCAGTGAGTCATCCCATACATCTGTATCTACGAACAACAAAAGATCACATGTCAATACCTCTGATCACTTAAGTGAGATGAGGCTGCACTCCACTATCTCATTGCTAGATAACGTTGTTGCCGTGCCTAAATCTGTCGCTTGGGACTCCAAATCCCCTGCCTCCATATCGAATCAGCACACAGACGCACGTGGTAAAACCTCTTCACAATGCCAAGATGAGTCAAAGGCAAGCCATAACAACTCTAAAACATTCAACACATCCTCCCTGTTCGGGCCTAAGCCCTTTGTCCCAGAAAAGACCTCTATCCCTAATAACTCATTTGCCAGGCCCAAAGCGGTCATCACGCAACACAACACAACTGGCACATACTCCAGAAGACACAAAGAGACTGTGAAGACTTCCTTTACTATCTACACTGACCCAGCAAAACAGACCGCAGCCTCCTCCCGGCCCTCCTCAAGAGGCTCTCTCCACACCCCACAGCGTGTTCTCTCCTCTTCCTCAACCAACACTCGCTCCTTGTCTACCAATTGTTCCTCCATTCCTCTGACATTTAGGGGAGGAGTGCCTAAGATCACGAGTCCATTGTGTGCGTGTGGGCGCCGTGCAAAGCGACAGATTGTGGCTAACGGTGGTCCGAACCATGGGCGAGGGTTTTATTGCTGTCCGGTCCGCCGGGCAGGCAGAGGAACCAGGATCCAGAAGGGATGCGAGTTCTTTAAGTGGGAGTCGGCTTTGATGAAGGGCAAGTCACTGGCCACTCCAGCTGTTGGGTCTTCTGTCTCGCTCTGTCAGGTCAACTCAAGTCTTCTCTGTCGTCCACCGCAGAGTTCATCGTTAAGAAAGAGCTATTAACTCGTTGGAGACTAAGCTTATATCTCATTCATTCTCAAAACCGTGTGACTTGATAGTCTTAAATCAGTGCTCACAACGGTCATTACTGAATAATTGTATTTTGCTATACTCTTCTTTATTGTCTCATCTTCTAAAAAAACTATTAACAACTGTTGTTTTTCTGCCATATCAACAACCATTGGGCACTTCTCTCCTTATGAAGTCAATATAGTTCATGTCAGTCTTAATTATGTTATAAGCATGATAGTTGTGGTCATGCATGAATTAGTTCACTTACTATGTGCTGTACAATATTTGTGTAATTATGTGCTTTGGAGAAGTGAAATGTTTTATAATAATAAATTATGATGTTTCTTTTTAGTCATGACTTAGTACATTTGTGGGGTTTTTTCCATCGAAGTTTGTGTTTGCATAACATTAGGTCTAATCAAGAGAAGTACTGTTGTGTTGCACCAACAGTGTAAGCTATTGCACTGGTGTTTGTGTTCGCGAAAACGTCGAACACTTTTGTCCCTCCCCACTCTCCGTACAGCACACAGCGTGGTGTTTGCTGTGTTGTTCAATGAACGTGTGACTTCGTTCATTGATAGTTGAGTTTAACTTTGGATTGCCAGGTTATACGGTTTTGTAAACTCCACGTTGCATCTCAGTCGCTGCAGTGAAAATCTCGGAAAGCTCTGTTTGTTTAGTAGCTAGTGTGTTAGCCACCGCTGCGTAGCTAACGGTGACGACAGCTCGCGAGCAACAGTCAAAACAAGCGGATAGCCAGCTGCTAGCGAACTGAAAATACTAGGTTTAGATCGTGGGATAATATTTCCCACATTTGCTCGCTAGCTGATACAATGTCCGCCGTGCAGAATGAGTCCAGGAAGCGCAGTAAGAAGCATTATGTGGCCGGCCACCACAAGCGGCCCAGGGGCTCCAGGGAGCTGGAGGTGGGCATGCAGGGGATCCTCATCACATGCAACATGAACGAAAGGAAGTGCACTGCGGAGGCGTTCAATCTGCTGAATGAATACGCTGACAAGCTCTATGGGCCCGAGAAGGTAAGTCAACGTGTTCCCTGTGAAGCCTCACACACCCTAGTGGATGCTGCTACATAAGGCCAAACACGTTAGCCCTGTTTCCAGCTGTCTGTGGCGCGTGAACAGGTGAACTGTACTACATTCTTTCTCAACACTTTGATTACTAACCACTTTTTGGATGCCGCTCTATCACATCTGTGTTTCTAACTTTTTGAAGTGTCTGGCTATGAAAAATGAACTTAATGAAATGTGACAAGCTGGTATTAATTTAAAACCACTCTCTTGTGGTCACAGCTGCAAGATTATGACAGGAATAGCAGCGAAGAGGAGGAGGGTGATGAAGATGATGTTGATGCAGCACTGAAGAAGGAAGTGGCTCAGATGCAAGCATCCAGAGTTAAACAGGAGAGGCGCTTCCAGGCTTTGGACAGTGGTGCAAACAATGTCATCTTCATCAGGACTCAAAATCTGGGTAAATAATTTTGTGGAAGAGAGTCGTGTGATTATTTTTGGCTGTCAGTATTGATGAATTCATGCAAAGTGATGTTATACCACAAACTTTATTTTGTCCCCCCTTAGAACCTGACAAGCTGGTCCATCATATCCTGTCTGACCTCCACGCCACCAAGAAGAAAAAGTCTCGCGTCATCCTTCGGATGCTACCAGTGAGAAGCTAAAACCACAACAATCAACCTAACTATGTTAATATTGTACAACTGATTCAACAGATGCAGTATAGCAAAACTTTGCTATTATGACAGGTGGAGGGAGATTGGACCAGCATATTTTTCAGATGACAAAAATTCAATAAAATATAAAGGCTCACTCAGAATAAGAAAATCGGTTTCAAAGATTACCCATTTTGTCAAATTTGCAGATATAATGCTTTTAATGGCATGCAAATCCAAATAGTTGAGCATAATTGTTCTCATTGTAACATCATTATGCCCCTTGGATTAACCAGTCTGCTCTCACATCTTAAGTTTACATAAATGAGGTCCAGTTGTGTAATCCCTTTCAGAACAATCTAAATAAATGTTAAAAGTAGGGATTAGAATGATTCACAGCTTCACTATTATCACCAGCATCTAACCCTGTTTCCACCTCATCCAGGTAAGTGGAACATGTAAGGCCTTCCAGGAAGACATGGAGAAATACCTGACCACTTTCCTGGAGCCCTGGTTCAAAACCCCAAATTGCGGTACCTTCCAGATTGCCTTCAAGGCCCGCAACAGCAGCCACCACAACAAGAGAGACGAAATCATCAAATCAATTGCAGGTAGTCTTGGACCCAGGACATATTCACACCCTTACATTTCATGGTTGATACACTTGTAGAAATGTAACACTTTACAGGGCTCTCTGAGGCCTTGGAAATAATTTATGAAAGACCTTAAAATACCCTTTTAAGCAGTTAAGAATGGCATTTCAATTCACCATTTTTGTTCCAATTGCAAAAGATGATTAGATATTTTAAATTCAAGACTAGTTTGTAAGATCATATTTTTCTAACTTGTAAAATGCTACAGCAGGCACCCAGCCCAAATGATTTGACCATATTTTGTCAATTGAAAAGAAGACTGAATTTCATGTTTTGGTTTTGGTCAAGACTTTGAAATGTCCTTTTGATGTTTCTCCATTGCAGGTCTTGTGGGGAAGCTGAACCCAAAGAACAAGGTGGATTTGACCAACCCAGAACTCACTATCATTGTGGAGGTCATCAAGGTTGTGTGTTGCATTAGTGTGGTACCAGACTACACACTATATAGGAAGTACAATGTCCAGGAAGTGGTGAAAGAGGACATATTCAAACCTGATGTAACCACAGACGCAAAACCGGAGATGCACACGACTGACCAGAAAGAGAAAGAAGATGTCGTGGAGACAGACCAAGAAGAGAAGAAATGTAATGAAGAAGAGGGCGTAAATGTGCCAGAGACTAACAAGGGGGCTGACGAGGGTGAAGTAGGGGAATAATGGGTCACCGTTAAAGAAACAGTGTCAGTTGGTGAGTTAGTTTTTAAAACGCTGAAATACATCCTCCAAACCTACTTCATGATAGCCTCTGTTGTAATGGATGGATCAAAGCAAAGCACCAACTGTTTTACCTAAGCCAGCCTTGTTATCCCATAAATGACTTGAGGAAATAATGAGGTGGGTGAGAAAGGATGTTTTCAAACTAGGTCCTAATGTAACCGGGTGTCTTTCTTTTGTCTCTGTAATTACAGAATACCAGCATTTCACTGCATAACTATGCCAACTGACTTTGTTTTTTAGAAGTCTCAATTATTTTCTGTTTTTAATTTGTGTGATTTTATTTTTGACATCATTTTTGAAAATGGTTTCCCCTCTATTTACAGTAATTTGTCTGATGTTTAAGTCAAACTGCGAAACTAGTGTAATTTGTTTTTTGTTAAAAAGCGTTACTTCCCTCAGCAGCACCTGAATTAAAGTTACCCGTGTTTGACTATTTTTGCTGTACTTCGGTTTTGACCAATTTTAGGGCATTTCTGCTTCAGTGATTAGCACAGCAGTGTGAAAGGAAAGGAAGAGAGAGATGGCATCATGTGGAGCACAGGTCAAGAGCCAGACCTGTGGGTCACTTTCCTATTAGTGCCAAGTGTCCTGCATTTCACATGATTGGCTAACTAAGATCTTCTCTTGGTCATTGTGTCGTGCCTACCTTCGTCACTGAGCTGACATTTCTTCTCTACTCCACAAGATGTGGTTAATCTCTTTTGGTCGAGGCATGGACGTTTGTGTGACTAGTGTGCTATTGTTTGCAGATTCATGCATTGTATCATCTTTATCCATGTTTGATAAAAGCAAAAGCTTCCATCAACTTCCTTCATGTTAGCTGTACTGTTCTTTTTTTATAGTGCTTCTTTATTTCACTTCCCAAATGTCTTAAAGCTGGTTGTAATTATTAAACAATAATTAATATTAATTGGTTTAAATAGATTATACACCTGTGTCTTCACAGATGGTGTGTCAGGCAACAACAGATGCAGTTAATACACAGGTATTTGTCAGCAGAAAAGTGATTAACTTGAAGGATAACATTTAAAGAAGGTTGTGGAATCAAACAAGCTGAATGGGTCTTGGTAAGTTGGTTACATTTACTTCTACAGTTATAATCTGCCTCAACAGAGTTCACATCATTATTTATAGTCTTACACAGTGAATCAAATCTTTGAACATGAAGTCCAAGGACAATCTCTTTCTCGGATAGAAATCAGAAAATCAAGTCTCAATTTGTGACAAAATATTGAGCTGCTCTATTTACAATGAAAATGGTTTGCTTGAGATTTACACCAAAATTAGCTTTATATCAATTTAATCTGAGCCAAAAAATTTGCTCATATTTCTGTAGAATTATCATGGGTCTTGTCATGAGCAGTTTCATGGTTTGTCTTTTGATGATATTATCAGGAGTCACATCAAGACTGAATTGTCCATATATGGGAGAAATAACTAATTCTGTTTTCTCCAGAACGAAATAGCCAGGGTCTCAGAGACAGCTATAGCATATAGTGAAATCATTTGGACTATCCGTTCATGTTGGTGTGAACTGGGCATGCAGAGACGGAATTTATATACAGCTATGGAATGGCCATTAGTAATTGGCCTGTACAATTGTGTAATTGGTGGGAATTATCAATAAGATAACAAAAGCAATCTCTCTCTCTCTCTCTCTCTCTCTCTCTCTCTCTCTCTCACACATACACTATCTAATTTGTCTATTCTTCTGCTCATTATAGAGTTCACTTACTTGGGCTGAACTGTTCCTGTGACCCGCCAGTCATTATCTCTACCATACTTCTAGTAAAACTCACAAATTGCATTGCCTCTGGATCTCAGGTGCCCCAATCAGTGTGACCTACTGACAAGCTTACAGCTTCAACACAAGGGGGGTGGTTTTAGGGTTTTTAGATTGCCAGTGTGTTAGAACAATACCAATTAGACTACGTGACAAGGATAACGGATGATTCACAGTCGATGACTCGTAATGATAGGTGCAGCATCTTAATGATATATAACTGCTGTGAAATCCTTATACTGTATGTCTGAAAAGTGGACTTATTAATCAAGAAACAAATAAAAAATGTTACTGATGCAAAGCCATTTTTGAGATCATTGAATGGCTTTTGGGTTTTCAATGGCCCGATGCTCATAAACATTACACGGCACATACAGGATATTGAAAATTCTCCATCCCAGTCATAAAAGGCATTGTCTGGAAGTAATGACAGTTTTCAAAAGTTCAGCCTAGACCAACATAATCAGAATCAAGAGAATATTCTCAGTAGTAACCATTTGGTGCTGTCTACTTAGTCAAATTTCCTCTGATGTTTTAATTGCCCCCATGGCCATGTCTAATTAAATCTCTGTGGGCACCAGAGCCCACTGCTTCCCAGCCAAATAGGCATACAAGCCCATACACACACTTCTGCCACCCAGGATTGTAAGCTCATTCAGGTTTAAATGTCACAGGCCTGTGAAACAATTGCATCCACAGGCGCATGTGCACACAGTCCCAGGGGTCAGGATTAGCATCCATTGGTTTAGCTCCATATCTGACCTTTATGAGTGGCTAAGTAGTGCTCTCCAGGGTCTCATTTGTCTCACTTTACCCAAACAGTGGCCTCAACCCACTCACTACTGTAGAATGGTAACACGCCTCAAACTATAGGCTTTTGGTTGAGCTTCAGAGCTTATCTGGGGTTCCAGGTGTACGTTTTCTTACATTTGGTAAAATAAGCTTTAACAATCATAGGAGAGGCCTATGTAACTGTGTTAGCCCTGTGATGGACTGGCAACCTGAGCAGGGCGTCTCCCTGCCTTCCGCCCAATGTATGCAGTGATAGGCTCCAGCCCCCCGTGACCCCGAATCGGAATGAGCGGGTAAAGAAAATGCATGAATGAATAAATCATAGAATTATTATTTTGTCTCAATCATTGTTATCATAACTCATTGTTATCAGCGCCAAGATTGCACGAAAATGGACATATTTTGACCCACTTCTGATGCGTGCATACCAGCAATTTAACTCAGTTTGTTAAAAAAAAAAAAAGGTCTAAGAGGCATCAGTTGCAGTCAGTGTAATATGTTACTTATGTTGATAAGTAGGTGGATGCTATTTTGTAGCTTTCCAGATGGTTCCTCTTGGTCCTTGGCTATCTTAAACTCTGGCCAAGGGACAACAGTTGAAAATTAGCCGTCTGGCTAACACTGGCACATTTACAGTGATGTTGCATTGTCCCGCAAATAAATAAATAAATAAATAAATAAATAGTCACACACACACATACACCCACACACCCATGCATGTGTCAATAAATGCACACACCAATAATTTATCATAATTATTGTTACAGTGATGGGAATGTGTTTTGGGGGACATCTATTTCCCTGAGAGATCGTCAGAATGGAGGTGCTCTCTCTCTCTCTCTCTCTCTCTCTCTCTCTCTCTCTCTCTCTCTCTCTCTGTGTGTGTGTGTGTGTGTGTGTGTGTGTGTGTGTGTGTGTGTGTGTGTGTGTGTGTGT
>OMLI01034081.1:0-10952 GCA_900302605.1 Rondeletia loricata
ATCACCTTTGATGCCGAGTCCAGACGTCTCAGTCGAGCGATCCCACTTCTGACACCAAATTGTGGTGGAAATCTGGGAATAAGGAGACTCTATCAGAGTTGTCTTTTGATAATTTAATAAGCTTGTTGCAACAAGGGTCAAACAACACAGAGCACATAGTGATCTGAAGTGAAAGACAAGAGAAGGAGGAACACGACAGACCTTTATAGTTAAAAAGGTGTGACAAGAGTTGAAACTTAGTTCAGATACATGTTTCCACGAACTGGGCTGTGACGTTTCCAGGAACTAGGCTGTGGTTAGATGCAGGTGGATTTTGCAAGCTACTTGCAAATTACAGCATGCCTGCAGAGTTACAGAGATAAACCACAAGTATCATAGGTGATACAGAGGTCATCAGTACATTTCCATTACACGCGACAGACGAGCACTGGGTGTGAGGACAGTAATATCACTAAAGACAGGATCCGTGCCTTCGTTAAAAACAGTCTCATTTTCGCTGGATTGGGACTCACCACTGGAGATTAGCGCAGGCAAAACTGCAGCAGATCCGGGCTGAGGGCGAGCCACCACCGCTGCTGCAGGAGCCAATGACAATAATCTGACCATATCCCCGCAGGCGGCTGCTGTTGGCGATTACCAGCTGCCAGGCCCATGGCCGTGGGCACGGCCCAGCTGGTGACCGTATATGTCGGGGTCCCGCTGCTACGCTGGGGTAGATGACCAATGCTCTCGTCAGTTGCTGGGCCGATTGCCGTGGAAGTGGGGAACGTGCGAAGTCTGGGTGCACGCAAGCGTGAACATTTTCGAAAACAACGGCTCTAGTGAAGATTTGCGGTAACTAATGGTGTAAATATAGGTATTTTCCAGTCACAGTGCGATCGTTTGGCTTCAGAAGACTTGGATTATGCTGCACAAGCTGTATGGACTAATTAAGCACTTTGAGTATCCAGAAAAGTGCTATATAAATCGAATGTATTATTATTATTATTATTTTATGGTCATTTTTTGCCCTTTTTGGAACTCTAAAGAACCGGTCACCACTGACTTAAGTTGTTTTGGAGAAGGCTGCTACGGAGTTGTGCCGGCAACCTCCGTGTGTTATGAGGACAAAGAAGCTCATCACCTGTGTTTCAACTGGCATGAGGGTGAGTAGATAATGACAGAATTGTTTTTGAAGTTTGTTGAAGTAAATTGCATGGCTTGCATGTGATTTTTTTTTAATACTAGCCTTGTTAACAGATGTTAACAGGAGGTTGGTGCCAATTTCTCCAAAACAGAAACACACTGTGGAAACTTTTTGAATGTCCAAAGGGGAGTCTCGATTAGTGACCAACAGGACAAACTTGTAACAGTCCCAAACTTCCATTGAAACAGAGGCATTTTTGTCGAACCGGTTCAGCTCCAGGTGAAGTAGGATAGGAATGCAACTGGTGGTTTTACTCTTAAACATTTCCCTCTCTGCCTTTCAACTGCTTCTTTTGATGTTATTGTTGTTAAACAGTCTGCAGCAACTGAAGGACTTGAACTTTTCTTGACCCTTTTGGGCCTTAAATGTCTGCCATACTGCTGATGAGAACACAGAACAACTCTATGGGGAATGCTTATGCAGATAGGCATCCATCTGTAGGTATGACTCTCCCCTGCAGTTGCACTGACTTACAGCCACCATATGGAGAACATCTTGACACAGCCACATCTATAAAAGTTTAACTTGTCCTTGCACTATAATTTGTTTTTCCACATTTTCAGAGGCCAAACAGAAACCTTTTGCCTGTTTACATCGATGTCTGTAAATGTCTGGGTGTATGAAACACCTCTTAAGTGGTACTGGGAATTGTTGCCATGCTATTGTGGCTCAGTTGTCAGTGTTGAATCCCTAAAGATGTTGGCTGAAGTCATAGCAACACCGGTAGCCTCATATTCAGAGTTAGTGGTGCTTTATTTCATATGCATTGATGTCACAAGGTACTTTTCCAGTACCAGTGGCAAGCATTTCATAACAGTGCTGTATTGTACTGCTGCAGTGGAAGTCAGTTACAGTGACAATGTTTGTACTGAGATTGATGTGGAGAGCTGGTTGCAAAGAGGGAAATTCAACAGCTGCTGCCTACACACACACACACACACACACACCTACCTCACTGCAGTTTGCCCTCAGACCCATGGGGTCAGTTCCTGATTACAGTGAGCCCATCTATCTCACGGTCCCAATCTCTCTCAGCCCACCTTCCCACAAGCTCCGCTCCCCCTCAGTGGGGTCTGGAGAAAGTGCTGCCTCACTGCCAAATCACACAAAGCCATTTCCTGTCGGGAGGAAAATGTCCAGGGATAATTTTAGACGGAGGGCTTGCAGAGCCACAAAGAGCGAGGTTCTGCCCAGAGGGGGCTGGCCCTGTCCCTGTGAGTGGAAAAGCATTTATGTCACCGAACCTGTACCATGAATGAAAAATGTTTAATGAGATGCAGTCTCATGGCCTGCTAGTTTGGTTTTCAGTCACATTTCTCACACTCTTATGACCCAACTACAAATTTATACTGCACTATCAACAAAAAAACTGTGCATGCTAAAGTTCCAGGGCTGTTGCTAACTTGGTTTAGGCCACTAGTTAAAGGGATAGTGCATCTATTTGTAAAAATTTATTATATATATAATTTAACTTGAGGAGGGGGGGCAGTCTGCCCAATGGCAACATGCTAATTGTTAGCATTGGTCCAATCCAGTACAGCTAGAACAGTGAGGCGAGGATACAATCCCAACAGTCCTACATACTACTTTGGGGGTAAGTTAAATAATATCAAATTTTTTAAAATGGGTGCACTATCCCTTTAAGTGGTGCTGACCTGTAACTGATCAATAATGCCATAATGAGACACCCAGTAATCCTTGCCCTTTGGCCCACCTGCCATTCCTATCCAATAAACCTCAAAAGCTGGACTGACTAGTCTCTCATTCACCATGACCTCTTCTCTCCCCATCCATGTCTCTCTCTCTCTCTCTGTGTGTCCCCTCAGAATTTGACTGGCACTCGTCCTCCGCCCAGGTACACCTACGATCCCTCCATCTTCGCCTTCCGGTCCTTGAGCACAGCGGCCCCGTGCAGCCCCTTGACCCCGTCCGAGGATCCTCCCTGTCCGTAAGAAAATTGCCAGATGTTCCTCTTCCCCCTCCTCATTCCCAGACTGCTGCTTGTCGCGGCTTCTGCAGTGAGACCAAGGAAGTGACTGTTATGAGACTGACTGCTAGGAAGACATTTGACAATGTTTGATGGTCGAACTATTGCACACTCAGGTAATCCCACTCTGTAATGCTGTCACTTTGATCATTGTTTTCCATGTGGAATCAACAGGAACATTTTGAGAATAACAGCCTAAACCACAGTATCAGGCAATGTGTTTTTAAGGATACTTCAGGTATTACATATGTACAGGTGTCTTTCAAAACATCCTGTGAGTGGAGTAGGAATGATCGAGAAACAAATATGGACTGTGGACCAGAGATGGTACAAAGGGACAAGGCAACCATTTTGAAATGGACAACTTGAATTTAGTTTTCGGTTGGACAATTTCAAGGGAAATGCATGTAAGACAATCAAAATGTTCCAAGGTGTCTGCCTTTGATGTGATTTCTGGACGCCTTGTAAGGTTCTTGGTAACTTTGTATACTAAACATAGCAAGATGAGTCATCTGACATCTTGTCATTGATAAAATGAACATAGACAGTGGTCACATTTGTATAATGTAGATATTGCCTGTCTGAAGAACTACTTTGTTGGATGTCTTATTTCAATATGCAGGTCATGATGAGCTATAACAAAATGTATGACTGTAGTTGAATAGTCAACCTTTGACCTTTGATGATGTACACTTATTAATGAATTTGTGACTTTTAGTCCAGGTCAAAGTCAAGTACTTGTGTCCTCTTTCCCTGCATGAATTCCACTGTTTTGCAGAAAGAGAAGTATGTATAAATATGGAAATATGAGAATAGTTCGCTGCACAAAATTTGGCAAGTCTAATTGGTGCTTTGTTATGTATAGCCTACATGTAGTGTGCCATGTTTTCCAATATTGTACCTCATTGCTTTCTAGGTAGAAGAGGGCCACTGGTATATCTAAAACAGCCCAGTGTTTTCTAAAAATCTCTTAATGCCTTGAAATGACATTCCTGTTGTACTGAATGTAAGCTGAGGTAACATTAGGCTCTTGAAATTCGACGGAGTACAGTACAGACACAGAGAGAACAATGTTGCTCAAATAACACGATGACCTACTAGTGCATATGAATGTATCCCTTGTTGGTTGTGTTGATGAAACACAATGTCACCACTGTAACTAAGATTCGCTGAAGTGAATGTAACATTGTGACATGTCTTCGTCCCTTGTTGCATAAAATGAACCAATAAATGCCCTGTGGCCTCTTGTTTAGGAGGTGTTTTTCACTTGTATCAATCTACCATATATTTTGTGACATTTCATATTGTTGCCATGTTTTTACTCTCCTTGCAGCTAAATGTATATCTACCATGTATTTGAAAATGTGGGCATGGTTTACCACAGAATGTGTTCAAACAGCTCTTAAATCCCACATCCCACATCATGCTTGCTTGCTGTCAAAAGTCTAAATATAACTGTTTGGTGTTTTAGATGAAGAAGCTGAATCTTTAATGCTAGACATCCTGTTGATTATAGATTAGTTACAAATTAGATTTGTGGTAAAACACTAAATAAATGTAGGGCAACAAATGTTCTTGGAGATCAAGCCCATGTCTATAATTTGACTCATGAGGTTATGGGCCTGCTACCAGTAGTTGCCTCATCAGTTCCTTTCATGCCTTCATTCATCTGTTCTCCAAACTGGTGGTGTTGATACTGGGTGGCACAATGTTAAAGAGCCTGCAGGGCCAAAATGGAGGGTCTTCTCTTTGGGTGTGGAAGTTGATAATGAAAAGATGAATATTTATGTTTAGACTAGATTTACCTGGGTCACTTGGTAGGTAGCATGATTAATCTTTATTAAATGTGTGTGTAACTCTGAAAATGCACCCCATAAGCATGTAGAACGAAGTAATATCCTTGTCAACGCTACACCCCAATCAACTCTGCAAATCACTTCACACATGAATTAACCTGTGTGAAACCATCACATTGTTTTATTTCAGTAGCTTAGGCTATCATGATTTTTTCTTCTTCAATCAAGGTCCACATTGTAGAGAAAAAAAGCAAACAAACTCCAAGTCGCATTTTAATCTGTCCCGGAAACAGGCCCTTGAGCTTATACAACGTGTCACTGGAACGTCATCCGAGTGTGAAGAATCTGCCTGATGGGGTGACGCAGGACTTGCTTATGATGTCTCATGAGTGCAGGCAGAGAAGACTGGTTTGTTTCCATCCCTGATTACTAGGTCACGGCACAGAACATCACACCAAAGATCTACAGCCAAGCCCGCAAGCTTCTTTGTGCCAGATCATACCCTGAGAAATGCTCTGTGTGCGTGTGAGGGAAAAGAAGCTCTGACGTCAAAACTGGGTTGAGTGTGAAGAGGGCCCAGCAGTGAAAGCCGGGGAGGACGGGTGGCTGGAAAATTTGCGGGAGAGCGAGGATGAGAGGGTGCTATAAGAAAGACATGCAGTGTAGTAAATTTAAGTAAAACATGGGTCAGTGAGAAGCGTGTAAACTGCTTAGAATAAACTCACAAAACTGGAAACAACCCTAAAGGCTATGTACAGACAATTTTATTATACAAATATGTAACAAAATACATGTTTGATAGGTTTACATCCCTTTACCCACAAAGTTAGAGGCTGAGCTGTGATTTGAGAAAGGACAAGAGGAGAGGGTGGAAAGAGCGTGGCAGGAAACCAATGGAACAACAGTAGTGTGTGGGATTACAGACAGGAATCCTGCTCTAGACAAATGCACACCAATAGCTGAGTCACACAAAGACAATCTTGTTAAAAAGAGAACTTTGAGAGGGACGGGCAACGTGTGTACACGCGCGCACACACACACACACACACACACTACACTACAGCTTGAGTCATTATCAGCTTGCGTTTCATCCAGTAAGCCATCCAAGTGTCCAGATGGTCAGAAAAGCTGCTTCAATGCTCTCCCTCTTTCTCTCTGTGCTGCACACTCCTTTTGAAAAACAAACAAAAAAAGGTTATGCCGGCAATCGACTGAAGCCAAGTAGGGGAGGGATACAGATTGGATGTCAGGTGGGTTTAACTGCAAGGGGAGCAGCCAAAGACCAGAAAGCCGAATCGAGATCAGTTAACACTTCTGCTCAGTCCTCCTCTATTTTCTGCTTGGATGATATACAAGACGGCCAATTCAAATGAAGGACAAAATTCAAGTGCTACCCGTTCCTATTATATCCGGGGGTGAAAAGTGCCAAGCGGGCCGATTGCCCAGTGTCTGCACTGAGGGGGGCTACTCCTCACCCATGCCAATTTGAGCGAATGTGAATCGGACTGGTGTGCTTTTGTTTATCGCACAGTTTGAGAATGCAAATGCATCTAACAGCTGAAGGGACAGAAGATAATTGAAAGGTGCATCCTCATTATCTCTGCTTGTCCTTCGCCAAGTCAGCAATCAGAAGAGTCGTGACATTTTGGTCCATCTTCAGTCTATTACAGGCTCCATAATATCACATTTTCTTTCAGGCTCTTCTAAGCTTATAAGTATCCTAAAGTCTTGAGGTGGTTCTTTATCACAAAAGTCAACATAGAGTACATTAGCCTGGCACAGAACTGAGCCGGGTTGGGGTTGGGGGGGCAGTGCTAAGGAGACTGAAGGCTCTGTGTTACTGCAGGTATTCATCTGCAGTATAAAAGGTGGTAGAAAGGAGAAAACGTTCTCCATCGTGTCTTCCCTCAGTAGCCAAACTTGTCATTGAGGTGGGTGCGGCCATCTCCAGTCTGACCTATGAATGAAAAAGAGCAGGTTTTAGCATCAAATGAATTCATATTTACTATGGCATGTTTAATTTTATATTCGCAGAAAGCAAAGAACATCATACGCAAGATTAAATAAAAGGGGTAGGTCGTGTACTACCCCAAGAAGCTTGAAATGTCATACAATACCAAATTTCCCCAATGGGGGAACATAATGTTCCCTCACCAGTCTTGCATGCATGCAAACCTAGTCATCAGTCTCAAACGCACGCAGAGCCATGAGTTTTGGCCCTGAATCCAAACTGCATTTGGCAGTCATTTCAAAGTTGATTATACTCAAGCTTATCTTATAATTTTTAAGTGACTTTGATCTGCATTCCTTGGCGAATGATGAAAATGCAACTCCCACTGCACAACTGGACCATGAAAGCCTGTTTACTTCCTCTTTCTCCATTTTATTTTTCCTTATTTCCTTTGCCCAGTAGTCCAGGAACATGCAGCCTCATCAGTGTCAATGTGTCCTCGTCAAGACAGAGAGGAGAAACCATTTCTTTACTGTGGGACATCATCCAATAAAACGGGATGTATGAGGATAACATTGCTGCTGCGTCAAGTTTCCTTTCAAGTACCTACTTCCCTTCTAGTAAAGCCACTCTGGAGAATGTAACTTCATACTTAATATAAATTAATGATCATGCTGTAAATGTCCTGCAATCTCTTGGTACGAGAAATATACTTGAGGAAAGAGTTTACATCCCGCTCTTCAGAACATAAACCAATGGGGATTGAGTTTACTTTGCTTGCTATTTTTGATTGAACATGGCCTATGGACTTGATCAATTGGTCATTAGGTCGGTCTTGGGTCCATAGTAATAAATAACAATTTGCCATGTCTAGTGCAAGTATTTAAATCAATAGGGTTGTTTTACCTGAAGGAGGCACCCAGACACAATAATCAGGGTCGTCTTCTGGATACTTTCCTGAGAGCGGCACTGGGGGCTGTGGAGAAACAAATCACCAAAAATTCAAAGCTGCTCACTTATATAAAGCTGTAATACATTACGCATATTTACCTGTATGGCATAATGAAATGTTCAGTCTTGTTTATGAGGGCCTACCCTGCTGGGGCCGATAACTTTCTTTTTGCCACTCCTCTTGGGACTGGGCTCGGCCACTGGCTCTTCCTCTCCTTCCGCTTTGGGCTCTGCAGAGAGGTAGGGGCATAAGAGCTCGTGCACCAGTACCATTGACACAAAATAACCAAGTTGCACATACATGCGTGAGAGCTGAGATTCACAAAACAATAAAACAGCCACAAACACAACACCCACCTGGACTTGATGGGGCTGGGGCCTTCTTGATGTAAGGTACCTGGTCCACTGCTTCAGCAGACTCCTCATCGCTCCTCTGTTTGTGACTTTGCTCTGATGAGAAATCATACAAATGACATGTTGAGTGACTAAAATCAGGGATATGCATGAATCTGACAAGGGGGGAAAAAATCAACATCCATTTTATACATATATTGATGTTTTTTTCATTACTGTTGAGTCAGCAATTACAAGTGCCCTGCACTACTGAAGTAAAAAAAAAACTACTATGAGGTAAGTTATTGCAGTAACACACTGCCTACAGTTCCACAACGTGTTTCCAAGTGGGGCAAAGTTAATCTTAAATTAGGTTACTCCTCTAATGATTTTGACATTTTAGATGTGAGTCATAGGGATTGAAATATTACCCGACTTAGCACCCAAAACACAAAAATAGATTGTGAGAAACCAGATCCAATTCTGAAACCTTGCTAGACATTATGTTTTGAAAAACATGACCTATACAATACACAGCATAAATGAGTACACCCCCTCTGAAACCTAAGAAATTCAGCTATCTCTCTTTACAAATAAGACATATCTGGGGTTCCTATATGATGTAATGTTCCAGCAACTCTGGTTTATCAGTTACCAATGAAACATGTCAATACTAAACAGGAAAATATGATTGTCTTGATAAAAGGCCATGTTGCAAAAATGAGTACACCCTCCTGAAAGTTACAAAATAAAACTGTTTTCTGGTGCTAGTTAAGGGCAACTGATCAGCAGATGAGTCTGTTGAACAATCACTCTCAAACAGGTGTAATCGTTTTGGATCTGATGGTATCCAAAATGTATGGCGTCGCAAGGGGGAGGAGTACAGTGAGAAGTGCATGGTCCCCACAGTGAAGTACGGCGTTGGTAAAGTTCTTATATGGGGATGTATGAGTGCTACAGATGTGCTGCAAAATCTTGAAAGAGAAGATGCTACCCTCTCTCCACACCCTGGGACATACTAAGTACTATAATATTACATACAGTATTTGTAGAATTTAATCAAGGGTATACCGGTACTCATTTTTGCAACCCTTGATTTAAGCAAAGTTGCCTATTTTACAATTATTGATGACATATCCTTCTATGTTGTTATGAAGTATATGTTTAATACATTTCAATTGTCATCTTTCCATGAATTGTAATGGTGATCATTTAGAAATAGAAATATATCTTTATGTTCAGAGGGGGTGTACTCATTTATGCTGTGTACTGTATTTAAAATCTGCTTGGGCCGATTTTTCCTTGAAATAACTTTTTTTAAAGAGGGCAAGCAGGAAGCATACATAGCCAACAGTATGAGGTTTGTATGCATTACAGAACTACTGCCACCCAGTGGCATTTTAAGAAAAAAAAGAAGTATATAAATATACTGTACATAGACATAATCTGAGGAAATTACACAACTAAAATACAGAATGCATATTTTCCCATTATTTTACTTTTGTTTCCTTATTATTACCTACTGGAGAAACCTTACGATGGTAAATTATTCTTATGGCATCTAACCTTTGGACTCATGGGACTGTGCTGGTTGCTCTCTCTGGCGCCCTGAGGGGGCGCTCTCTTGGGATATGGATGTACTGGACTCTTGAGGCTCAGCATTAGAGTCAGCAATACTTGCACACTCTTTATCTTCTTCTTCTTCTTCTTCTTCTTCTTCTTCTTCTTCTTCTTCTTCTTCTTCTTCTTCTTCTTCTCCGCCTGGTGGAAGTTCTTTCATGTTGAAGAGCTCTGCGGGCAAGTTGGGGCGCTTAGGGGGCAACTTCTACAAGCAACAGAAGAATAACTTCAGTGACAGAGAAAAATGAGGTAGAGCAAAAGAGATAAAAGCTACACTATCTTCTACTCAGCTATCAAATGCACTTACCCCAATGGTACCAGTCTTCAGCTTGAACTTGCTCCCTCCCTTCATGGCCCCAAACAACGGTAAGGTCTTCTTAGGCTTCTGTGGGTCTGAGGTGCCACTATCAGACCAACACAGATCAGAATATCAATAGTTACACTCGTAAAATTGAATTTATCATGTTGCTACCCCTTTATATAAAAACATTTAACTGTAAGAATATATCATTTTCTCAAATAGGTGAGGGGGTGTTTCAAAATTACTACCCTAATTGCCGGGACTGTTAGCTTGACATCTCTAAGAGATTATCACAGATTTTCCATAACTTTCCATGACAATGGTGGAGCATTTCCACTAGGGCCCGACCTACAGTTGTATGCAAAAGTTTGGGCACCCCTTGAGTTTTTGGGCTACAAAATGTTTTTAAAATGAAATTATTTAAAAAAAATTGTCTGAGACCTATACAATGTTTACTTTTGCACTAAAGTAATACGAAAATTCTATATATTTCGATGAAGTTAGAAAATTCAAATAGATGAAAAATAGGGTGTGCAAAAGTTTGGGCACCCCTTGTTTCATTAGCGCTAAATTGTGTCACTGACAAATATTTGATCAACATTTCATATCTTATGCTGCTCAGATGTCATATTCAGGTTGGAGCTAAAGGTTTTAAACATTATTTGCCATTCAAAATCGTAGTTATTCTGCCTTTTTAGCCAACAAAAGCCGATAACAGGTCTCAATGGATTTCAGGGTGTGGGATGGATTCAGTCTCAGAAAACATGAGTATAGTGTGGAATGTGAGGTTCACTTATGGATGGCATTGGGGTCCAGGTCTTCATTTT
>OMLI01034085.1:0-10751 GCA_900302605.1 Rondeletia loricata
GGCCATCCGACGCGGGGGGGGGAGGAGGAGGAACCCACGGCGCCCTCACAGGAGGACCTGCGGGTTCCTGAATTGCGCCCCATGGAGGATTTCCCACTCGAGCAGTCTCGTGACGACTCGCTGCGCTTTGCCTTCGACCAAGTGATACAAATTGATGGTCAGATGGTGCGCCCTGCCGCAGTATGGTCATTCCCACACTTTGCATTGATTAGGGACAGGCTGTATAGAGTGAGTCGTGACACTCAGACAGGGGAAGAAATCATCCAGTTGCTGGTGCCGAAGAGCCGTCGGGAAATGGTTTTCCAGGCGGCTCTTTATAACCCAATGGCTGGTCACCTGGGGTCCGAAAAAACACAAGCTCGGAAATTGGCCCGATTTTATTGGCCGGGCATTTGGGGCGATGTACGCCGGTGGTGCGCGTCATGCCCCGAATGCCAGCTGGTGAACCAGCCGGCCATTCCCAAGGCGCCGTTGTGGCCATTACCTTTAATAGAGGTCCCATTTGAGCGCATTGGGATGGACCTCATCGGGCCGTTTCACCGGAGCGCACAGGGATATCGCTTTGTGCTAGTCCTGGTGGATTACGCAACACGGTATCCCGAAGCGGTGCCGCTGCGCACTATCTCCACGAAGAGTGTGGCACAGGCACTGTTTCAGGTCATCTCCCGAGTTGGGATCCCGAAAGAGATTCTAACTGACCAGGGCACGGTTCGATGCCTACCCGATGCCCGGGGTCGACGAGCTCCTGGATCAGCTAGGCACGGCTCGTTTTTTCACGACGCTGGATTTGACCAAGGGCTACTGGCAGATTCCCTTGTCACCAGAGTCCCGGGAGAAAACGGCCTTTGCCACTCCGTACGGGTTGTACCAATTCGTCACTTGTTCGGGGCCCCAGCCGTCTTCCAACGCCTCATGGATTGGGTGCTGCGTCCACATGCTGCGTATGCTGCTGCCTACTTGGATGACGTAAGCGGCAGTCTGGGAACCTTGAATTGTAACGTGTGTTGTAATTGTGTTGGACTGTGACGGAGTGTGTTGGAGTGGAGCCAGTAAAATAAAGACTGTCAAACCTCCCTGCCTGGTGGTCCGAGCTTCCTTGGGCTGTCCCAGAACCCACGGTGGCCATACACTGCCACAATCACTATGTCACTTCCTGGTTTTAAGTTTATAACTTAAGCTTTACCATTTATCGTGCTGTCATTGTGATCCAAAGTGAGACTCCCAGTTCCTATTCCATCACCTGCTTCATATTGATACAGTAGTACAAAGCAAATTTTTTAGGTGCTTGTTTACTTTACAGTATTTCATATGCAGGGACGTAATACACCACTGCATAACAAAGGAAACATCCTACATTTTATGCCACCACATTCATCTGGCATTTGAAGCTACTGGTTACGTTTAAGAGTAAGTAGATTTTTGATACATTTCTTTTATACATTCATTTTCTAGTCATCTCTTCTCCATGTTATCCTGTCATGGCGGGGATTTGTGCACTGTGCATGTATTTGCATTTTAAGACATCGTGCTCATTTTCACTAAATTTAGGGAGACCAGGCTGAAATGGGATTTAAAGGTTGAGGCTCTCTCACTGTCTGAATGTTCAATTTTGACCTAGCATGTCTTCCTTGTGTGTGACCAGAATAGGTTTTGAAATTCTTTGCTTTCTTGCTTTTTGCATTATTTGATAAACCATATAAAATTGCCTTACCTGGTATCTAACCTCAGATTAAATGGACAGGCTATCCCATCCTGCATGTGACCAAAATGGGATTTCAACCCTAGGCTGTATGGAACGATTTGGGGATTTCACAGATAGATTAAGTCTAGTGTTCAATTAACAAGCGCAAATCCGCAATAGCTGCGACCGCACACGCGCATGCATCCATGCGTGCATGCATCCACACGTGCATGCATCCACGCACACACCCTCACGCAAACACGTGACCTCCATGCCTGATTTCAGCCTCAAAATGTGTGGCCGCTACAGGGTGCAAATCTGTGAATCCATTTGTGAGTTATGCACCTTTTGTGAGAGGCCACGCTCATCGCCACACCCCCTCTTGGTCAATCGGCCTGAAAAGTTACTCAGCTCTACCTTCGGTCATGATCAACCTCCATGCCAAATTTCAGCCTCCTGGGGCAAAAACTGTCGCCGCTACGGGGTGGGACACTTTTGTGGACCGACCGACAGACAGCTCTATATAAAAATCCCCATTGAAGAAGAAGAAGAATCCTTTATTGTCATGTAAATTTTTACATATACACGAAATTTGTCTCTGCATTTAACCCATGGGCAGCGAGCAGCGAGCAGCCCGACAGGCGCGCGGGTACCAACTCCAGTTTGAATGCCAGTGCCTTTGGCCAAGGCCACTGGCAGGAGTACCTAGCATGCATGTCTTTGGTGTGGGAGGAAACCGGAGTACCCGGAGAAAACCCACGCAAACATGGGTAGAACATGCAAACTCCACACAAGAAGGCCTTCTGGCCGGGGTTCAAACCCAGGACCTTCTTGCTGTGAGGCAACAGTGCTAACCACCACGCCACCGTGCCGTGGTTCCCCATTGTTACCTCCTGATGCCTTTCATTCATCTGCTGCAGTTTGGCAGCATTGGTATTTCTGCTGGAAAGAATACAGTAGGGAGTGAAGGAAAGCAGATTCAAACCCAAAATGTCAAGACTGCATATTATGCATCTTAGCTGACAGAACCACAAGGATGCATTGTTGCCAACCTTTTTTGCATTATTGATAGATTGTTACTTTTAGATCGACATCACAGGAAAGCTTATTAAATTTCAATTTTACTTTATGGCTTCAAACGATCTCCAATTTACTTTATGGCTTCAAACGATCTCCAATTAAATAGATAATCTGATTTTAAACATGACTGGCGATGCCCGGTACTAAGTATATTGAATTATGGAGTGCTAGCGTAAATATATTAGTGTTGTGTGAGTTAAAAAACCCAATCCATAATCCAAATGTACGTAAACCAATGTACCAACCACAGAATGCCAAAATATAGGATTGGAAGCATCTTTTTTTACATTCACAAAATGATTGACAGAGCTGTTGGTACAAGAACTGACTCTGTAACAGCCAAAAAGTTGCCACCTGTGTATTTCTCATTGTCATACCATTCAACAATCTGTGCATTTACCTTCAGTGATATACTGAAAACAATTCTGTATTGAAACTGTAAAGAACACCTTTAAAAACACCATGATTTGTATAAATGTGGAGTCTTACTGTTCGTGGCATCACTTGGTATGTGACAGGAGACAGCACTGACTTGATTTCTGTTTTTGATCTAATAACAACAGTGATCCTTTTTGTTTCATTACTAGAACCAAGGTCAAATTTGATGGGTACTGCCCATATAACATCAAAAGAGTCGTTGTTCCTGGGTAGTCCCTACCTCACATCAAAAGACTAGCTGAGAGAGCGTCCACTCTTGCTAACCAAGTTATAGGTCGGTAAGGTGAAACACAGCACTGCTGTCAGATGGAAACCTTGTATCTCCACAAAGTCCGTTTTTAAGGAAATAAGAACAGCCAAATTGTTGAGTATTTTTGAAACTACTATAGGTTTTGAATGGTTTTATTGGGCTTTAGATTCATGTAACTTTCTTGGCACGTATAGGCTTCTGCAAGAATTTCCAACTCAATTACAAAATATGAAAAAGCAGTGATAGTCTTGTTGCATGCAGTGACCTTGAATTTGCTAAATGTCAAGCACGTGGGTGACATTCATACCCCTAAATTAGTGGCACATGGTTTCATACTTCATTCAGACATGGGAAAGGTTTTAACTTATTTACCTAGGCAAGTTAACAAAAACTACATTCTTAACTACAGTAACATTTTAGGAAACTAGTTGCAGGTGGAGGGGTGTGTTCAAGTTCATCTTTATTGTCATGTGTATTAAAAATGCAATGAAATAATTGTGCTCTGGCTCTCTCTGCCTTGGGCACACAAAGGACACACCATCCCAAAAACAACAAAAACAATACAGGCCTACATAGACTATGTACACAATGCACTCATATGTATACATTATATACACAATATACAGTACACGATAACATTACATATTATATAACAACAATGTGAAGTGCATATGGGTGCGTCAGCTGTTCAGCAACCTGACTGCCTGTGGAAAGAAACTGTTACTGAGACGGGTGGTGTGTGATTTGATGCTACGGTAACGTTGTTTAGATGGAAGGAGCGAGAACAGAACATGAGTGGGGTGGCTGGTGTCCTTAATGATTTGTGTATCTGCCCAGTACAACCAAAGTACTGACCTGTTTGTCCCCGTGAAGCTCCACTGGAGCGGCTGGGGGTTCAGTGCCTTGCTGATGGGCACAGTTGCTGTTAAAGGAGGGGAGAGCACTTCTTTCTCACATCCTCCACCCAGACTTTCCCAGCCAGGGAATCCAAACCGGCAACCTTCCAGTTACAAGACTGCTTCGCTAATCATTTGGCTACTGCTGCCCCCAAAAGCATTTCGGTAGCCATTCTGTGATTCAGCCTCAAACTGTAGCCAAACAACCAGCTGGGATCTACAGACTCTTTGTAAAAGAACCAGGTTTTCCATGAGCTCACCACCCATTCCAGGATAGTGCCATTTTCCTTAATAAATACAGTATCTCATGTCAACCCTCTCCTAACACCACAGTGGTTCAGTTTTCACTGTTCCCTTTGCAAATGTGTTACTGTTACTTTAATGTTTGTATTATGAAAGTACTACTTAATGTTTATTAAACTCTCATTCAACAATTGGCAGTAATTAAGTTTGTGTTCTTAGTCAACTTGCCTCATTGAGTAAGGATAGAAATGAGAGTGCTGTGCCTTTTGATGAGGAGATTTAAGTAGCTTGCAATGTTACCTCTGGTGTTGAAATAGGTTAGTAATACAAACTGTTCCACAACTGCTGCAGTAAAATCTTTATTTAAGCCCCAGTGGAAACACAGCTTTTGACTACCTAGGTTTAACATGGTTTCAGTTGAGTGTGTTAAAGACCATATCACATTTTATAGGTTTGACCAGAAAGGAGATCTGGGGCGTGAGCCTGGACTGTTTGTACGCTTTAACTTACATCATTTCCACTGGCTTGAGTAAGGGTGTGTGTGCGCATGTGTGTTGTACATTTATCCCTGAGAGGGCCAAATGTCCCTGCAAATACTTGTGTATTTGGGGATATGCTTTAGCACACTTGTGCATATGTGTGTGTGAGCGTGCGTGTGTATGTATCTGACCATGGCTGTGTGTGTGTGTGTGTGGTGAACCTGGATAGCCTCAGACAGAGAGGTCTCTCCACAGCGTGGGGTTCAGAGGAGGAAGCCCTGGGTGGTCACCAAATGTTTTCTCACACTCTGTTCCCTTTTTCACTATTCCATTGCATCTAATTGTGACAATGCATCAAAAGGCCATGACACATGGTCAACATTGTGAGGCAATCTAGACTAAATGAGCAATATTGCCTTTTGCTGGAATGCAGATTGGAAAATGGAACAAAATCAACGCAGATACTGAAACACAGTCAGCTATAAGGAACAAAAGTATAATGATACAAAAAATAAGGTTGGTGATAACTGTAGGAAAATTGCCCAATAACATTGTCTTAAAATGTTGCCCATGTGTCATGGCCCAAAGGTTAACCTTAGGAAAACAGTATACTGTATATTGAAGTGGTATTCATCATAATTCTGTGCCTTTGATGAGGAAAAGTCAGATAGGTTACTTCTCTACCTCTGGTGTTAAAAGAAGCTAAAACAAAAATTTTCCACAACAGTTGCCATAATACGAGTTTTAAAACCACAGTGAGAGCGCAAGCACTTCAGCTTCAAACTGAGGTCTTTACCAAATCAAACAAAATCACTCTTCCTGAGCCAAACACATCTCAAATGTTTTTATGTGTGACGTGCCTTTGTATGAAACATGGAACTGTAATGTTATTTAGGCTGCCTTGACACTACCCACACATAACATAGAGCAAGCCTTAGGTATCAGCACATGCACGCACATACACACACACACACACATATGCACAAGCACGCACACACACACACGCATATGCACAAGCACGCACGCACACACACACACGGCATGAGAAGTTAACCTTCACTGTTCAAAAACAGTGAGCTGAGGTGCTGCTACGTAATGCTGTAATCAGTAGGAGGAATTTGACACAAGGTTATATAAACTACTCAAAAACCCCAACAGACATAATACCCCACAGCACGTGAGGAGGTGTTTTCCTTTAATGACCAAATTAGGCTTGAGGAGAGCCTGAGGCTATATGGGAGTGAGCGTGAGTGAGAATGTGTGGCTACAGTATTTCTCTGTTATTCCAGCCTGTTTCTTCATTGTGAAGTGCAGAATAAAAAAACAGTGGGAATTCCCAACTTCAGAAGTGAAAGGGATAGCTTTACATTTTGATTATCTAGTCATGGTTATTTTTTATTTACCATTCATTTGTTACATTGTGGGGAAAAAGTTTCTACATCAACACGAGTGAGAAAATGGCCTGTTTGCATCCACTGAAACCAGTGGATACCAATGCAGCCAGTGATACCATTTGGTTGCAATGAGGAATGAAAACTGCATTAATTGAAATGCCAAAGCAGAAACATTTTCACCATTAGGTGGTAACGAACATGAACACTAAAATTCTAAATGTCAAGATATGAGTTTGAGTTTGATTTATTCAAGTTTGACAAGGCAGGGTACAACAGCATAAAAAACACTGTTTTTTAAACAGTGAATCCTGAAATGTGTCAAACATAACAACGATCCTCATCATAAGCACAAAGCATGAAATTAAAAACATAATCTCAATAATAAATAGGTCATTTATAAAACAATTTAAGAGCACAAGGATGAATTGAAGTATAAACTCAGACATTGAGGAGGATTTATACAACCACAAATGTAAAACTTACATACAGAGTTGCAAAGAATAAAGATCTAAATTGCACTGGCTCATCAATATAAATATAATTTTTAATATACTATATTAAACCCCCCAGGGTTGCAGATCAACAACCAGCCTAGTGGGGTAGTTTTTGCACGCGGTACAGAAAGGCTGATGTCGATGGTGCATGCTACACGCTACGGAGAAGAATGTTGTCTATGTAACAGCCGTGTAACAACAGTTAAGTTTAGTGATATCTCAATTAGCAAAGACTATGGAAATGATATTGTTTGCAGACTCGCATCAAACTCATACAGGTTGGGGTGTCTTTGGAAGAAGAATGCATGATGGGAAGCTAGCCAAAGCTGGCAAACTGCTTTATTCTGTGTTTTTCTCATTTCCAGGGGAGGACCAGACCTGCCCTCTTTAGAATATGAGACTATCTTTAACCTCTTAACCCTGCCACACCTCAGTCCCTCACCTCAGCAGGATCAAACACAGGCATGCACACACACACACTTTCACATGCAGGCAGCAGACATCACACATACACAGACATATCAAAATCTCTCTTCAAATGCTGTCTCTCTCTCTCTCTCTCTCTCTCCTCACACATGCACACACATACATACAACATACCAAATCCTTCACACCTAGAGCACTCACACACTTGACATATGTTAGGTTAACCAGATGTCAGCCTTGGTCAGGTGGTGTCAGTGAGCTCATGTGGCAAAATCATACGACAGACAGCTTGGTGTAACAGAAAAAAACATTAAGCTTCCTGTTCATGAATAAAGGCATTTGTGGTATCTGTGACAGCTGAAAAAATTTACGTAACAAAGCCATGATTAGCTTCTAAATCCCCTCTCCCACCAAAAAACAATAAAACAAAAACAAATAACAAAAACAAATCTAAACTATTAAACTTAATATTATACTTAACATTTATGTCCCCCAAATTGAGATGAGTTTTAAGAATCATATAGCGTTAAGCAACAGTTCCAACCCAGGACACAGAGAGGTCCTCCTTCTGAGAAGTGATGGACTATCATGTTTTCCTGGGACTCTGAGTGATGTAACCATGACAACAAAGTATTTGTTATGGCAGTGCAGGGTCCAAACCATCAGGAAAACACCGAAAATGATGAGAAAGAGAGGCAGAGAGAGGGGGGATACTGCAGAGGGTATATAATGCGGCGAGAAAGAAAGAGAGGCAGAGTTAGAAATGGGAAGATGGAGGGGGAGAGCGTGAGGGAGAGAGAAGCAGGGTGGAGTTTGTTCGCTCCAGTGTCAGTTGTGTCTCAAACACCTAAAACAACCTGAACTGAGCTGAAGTAGAGCTGCTTTGCACTAATTAGGTTATACCTCCACATGGCCTTATTTTACACTAGAGCTGTCAATTTCTCAAAAAATCTAATTTGACTATGAATTGACTGAAATGAGTCAAATTCGACTGAAATTAGAATATTAAAGGTAATATTTACATTATATTGACACATGAAAGTAGGGCGCAATGAACGGACAATGCATTCTAGTAAGTAGTAATCTCCTTTGTTTGGGAAATATACAGACTAATAGAAATCCATGTTAAATAAAACATACTTTTACATTCGTGTAAGTTTTTTCCCTTCTACATCCAACAAAGTCACTTATAACCTATACATTTGGTCACACGCTGTCCCGTCCCCCGTCACCTCATGAAAATACACAATAACATGTAAATACATGGCAATGTAACAGAAACTTTTCAATTTCTATTTATGTATAGCTATACATGTGACTGATGATTCTGTAAAAATCTGTGTTCACTACTGCATTTGTAGGCATTTAGTATGCCTGTTAATTGTTGATTTCAGCTTAGTATTTAACAAGCTGCAGCCACACCTGACATGTGGGTCAAATGGTAAGACTGATTTCTAATCAAATGCAGTTCAAATTTGGTAAACACCCCCCGCCCAGACACACAAGCACTGGAGTCCCACAGGGCTGTGTCAGCTCACCAGTTATATTTCCATGTACACAAATGATTTGACAAGTATTGGATAATCTCCCTAATATTAAAATACTATAATACCAAGAGTCCTATGTGTAAGACGAATGCCTGTTAGAATATAAATTAATTCATATTATTTCCATTATTCGTAAGATGGTGCACATACATCAGGGCTGTAGTTAAGACCACCCCATTTCAGTCAATGACAAACCAAAACCATGGTCAAGTCCAAGTCACAAGTCAAGACCAAAGGAGAGTCACTTCCAAGGCACAACTGGCACCAGAGTGCTTCAAGTCTTATTCAAGACCATTGACAATAATGAAGACCAACACCGGGCATGTTTTACAGCCTACATGCAACAGCTGCAACAAGCATACATGTCGGAACTGTGACAGTCAATTAAATTAGCCCTACAACCTGACACGTCCGATCACAGGGACAAAGCACTCATCTGTTAAGATGGCGTGAAATGCACACCATTGAATTCTGGCTGGGGTTGGTAAGTGTGTCAATTCTACTAGCCACTTTGGCAGGTAGGTTTGATTCTATTTTATTCAATGCTATGCTATGCTGAAAACTACTATGGCTGCTAAGAAACGAAACTGGCTGGTGAATCCGCTGCCACTGTGGTTGGTTGTAATTTCATGCCGGCGATTGAACCACACAGGGAATGTCCCTCCTTTACAATTAAAGGTAATTGCAGTAACAGCATGGTCCACTAGATACAATGTGAAACACTGTGGTTAACAGCTCCCAGATACTATGATGTGGTTTGTGTGTGTGTGTTTCTGCATGTGTGTTGGTGAATGTGTGTGTTTATTCCATTTGTATGTGTGTGTAGGTGTGTAGGCTTGTGGGCCTTAAAGAGTAAATAGTCCATCAACTGCAACGTCATTATCTATGACCTTTGACCAAACAGGAATGGCAGCCATTTTGACTAATAATCTAATCAGGGCTTTCCTCTTCTTAAGCCTGTTCAAAAATAACCCATTATATATTGTAATGGGAGTATTTCAACAAGCAGGGATTCTTAGTTAACCAGAGTCTAAAAATGATCATGAGATAACTTTTCAAGTGCTGATAATGAAAACGTATTGGTTGGTATTGTAACGGCTGGTGGAAATCACTGGCAAGAGGACTCAAACGCACGACTCAGAGACCCGGGACCCGTACGGGTTAGGGTCCACGTTTATTATGGACAATTGGGTCCGGGTCGGGTCCCGTTCTATTACCGCGGGTCCCGGGTCTGTTTATCATTATGTGTAATACCCGAGTGGATCCGAGAAGACCCGTGGTCAAGCAATTATTTTGATATTGTAGCCTACTTCCTGTTTTATTTTGATACTAACCTCGCCTGTCGTTTCAGTTCCTGCCATCGCGTGTGTTCCGCTCCCGATTACCCACACCTGGCCTCGTTACTCACCTGTTCCTTATTTTGCAATCTGCCCTCCCTATATAGATCATGGATGTATTGATATAGATCCCCTTAGTTCCCCATGCTCTTTGCTAGATTGTCTTTGTTCATCGCCTTTCCAGCGTTTCCTAGTGATAGTGTTTTCTCCGTTTTTGGACTCTGCCTTGTTTCTGGATTTCTCCTTTTTCCTCGGATTCCTGTGTATGACCTACTGCTTTATTCAGTAAAGATATAGAATTTTTTGACCTTTACCTCGTGTGCTGTGTGTTGTTCTCTGCACTTCTCTACCTTACCAGTGTTGTTACAGTTAAGTCTTTCTGTTATATTGATCTCCTTTTATTAGGCTACCATATGTTGTATCTGACATGATCAACGTTTTTAGCAGTTGAACGGCATTTTTAGTAGCAATATTAATTACCGGGTT
>OMLI01034102.1:0-19886 GCA_900302605.1 Rondeletia loricata
AAGGAAAGCAACATAAAATAGCCAGATTTGTGAGTCGGGTTTGGTGTTATCTCATTTACATACAACAGAATGGAACGAACACAGGTCTGATTGCGAGATACTGGGATTTCAGTTTGATTTAATTTCATACAGACATTTTTATAAAATAACATCACTTTTGGGGGAAAGACTGATAAGAGGGTATAATTCATTGACTTTATCTTAATTGTCTGGCCTAAAAACTGAGAAGATTGAAACGTGGACTTGAATTGGTCAAACCTGCAAAGGAATACATATAGAAAAGGATCTTCTCGCCGTTAAAAACCCCTAATGGTCACGGTTGTTTCACATAAAACCCCTGAATAAAATATAAAATGTTGTCTTACTCTGTCTGTTCTGTCCATTCCCATCTCTACCAGTCTGGTCTGAGGATCTGCCGCCACCACAGGACGTCCACGTTGACTCGTTACTGACATGGACTCCTGTCCCCGAGCACAGAAGTGTCACCTACACGGTTAAATACCGCAGGTGAGGGAAGGCGTTGCTCTTCCTTTACTTTACTTTTTTGCATCTTATTTAAGTACCTAGGCGTCTAAATGAAGCTGCCGATAGACTATATTTTGTGCCGATATACAATATCTTTAAATCTGACCAAAAATTACAAGTATTCAGTGTTTTCATTCTTGTCAGCGTGGAAAAGCCGATATTTCTCCTTGTATGAGTGAGCCATCTTTGTTCCTTGTCCTCAGCTTTGGCACCCAAGAGTGGCAGGACGTTCCAGCCTGCGTCCAGACCGAGCTCACTTCCTGTGACGTCACATCCGTCGAGGCGGAGGCGGAGCACGGCTGCGTCGAGCTGCGTGTCCAAGCAGAGAAACATGGCCTGACGTCTAGACCGGTCGAAGCCTGCAGCAAACAGGGTAAGAAACTAAGACCTGCAGTGAAGAACCGGGCAATATGCATAAATCCACTGATTGCTTGTATACGCTGTGAGCAACTTGGTTAATGGGTTGCTCTATATGTGTGTATATATATATATGTATAACATCTTCTACCTCCGATATTGACAGAAGACAAATATGAGTGCGGACGAATCCTGACTTTGTTGCCACCTCTTGTATTTGTTCTGGCCCTCCAGGTGATTCCTGCAGCCCTGACGTCCGTCTGACCTCGCGGCCCGGGTTCCTGACTGTGCATCTGAGTAGGAACCACAGCATGGCACTGGAACATGGAGACCACGCTAAACATATGGTTTACTACGGCAGGGAAGGGGAGCCACTACAGGTGAGAATCCTCATGGGATTATCCAGCATGTGGTATTCCTACTTGTTTTATGCGTAGATGTGATGTAATACTTAACGGGGGCAAGAAGTACGATGTACGATGTCGCATAGCACAAAATGATCATAATATATCTGACGCTCCCAATCCGGACAGTGGGCCGTGAGAGACTTGTGTAGGAGGAGACAAGTTCTATCATTGTTGATGCAGTTCCTACTGGTCGCCTATAGAGGGCGATACAAGTCATACATTACTTAACGGCCCTTTTAAATATCCTGTACGTTGTGCACGATTCTTTCACTGACCGGCCGATATTCGATTTTTATGGGAAGGCAAACATCGGCCTGATATATACGGTCTAACCCTTTTATGTACTAATGTTATCCAACCTTCATACACTCCCCAAACAGGAATATGGAGACACCACTTCATCAGTGTCCATCAGACAGCTGGAGGAGGGGGAGCGCTACTGTGTGAAGGTGCAGTTTATCTTCTACGATATACCCCTCGGGCCGCCCAGCTGCACGCGGTGCGAGGTCATCCCTGAGTCAAGTAAGACCATTCAAGTCTGAAAGACATTGAAATCGTTTCAGAAGTCGTAATGAAATTGTTTAATTTGAATCAGTTGCAAAAGCCTGATGGTGTTTCAGGTCTGAAGTCTGAACATGATAAGAGCGGTTATGGATTGCTAGCATCTCTCTCTTTTGTTTGTGTGTGTTTGCATTGCGTTTTCCCAGGCACAAAGCACACTGTGATCGTAGCACCTGTTGTGGTAGTCGTCGTCATGGTATTTCTGATACCGGCCATCGCGTACATCCTTATCTTCCAACGTGAGAGAATCAAGCGGTGGATGCGACCTCCGTACATGATGCCAGAGGTAAAGTACATACGCTGCTCAACAAATTCACCGAGGCTCCGTTCACACCGCAATTCTGAATAGCTGCTCATACCTGATTTTCTTGGATGATTTTCTAGCATGTAACATATCTAATACCAATATGAACTGACAGCGATGTTGAAAAGACATGCACACGCAGAGTAACGATAACAAAATACGTCACATCTGTTTTTGTTTCAAACACATTTCGGTTACAGTTTGTGCCTTCGAGTTTTGAGTGAATTGAGGTTTTTCTTAAAAACCAATCAAGTCGTCTATTTCGCTTTCTTTCTGCCGTCGTGTCTCGTCTTCCTCCATGCTAAGGCTGACTCAGCCAAGCTGCTGTGGCACCTGACAATTATCTCAGGTGAATGACGTAAGATTTACTTGCTGTCATGGCAACACAGACAAATTCTGATTTGAGGGTTCAAATACAAGTCGCATGTAGACTGCAGCTCGGGATTTGAGTTTGTGCCACATATCCACGTGGTTCAGATCAGAACTGAAAACATTTGACTCCATGCTGCATTTTGCTGTTCACACTGAATAGAAAACAGATCTGAGTCACATGAGGACCTCCTGATTTTTGTTTTCTCCTCCAGTTTATCCTTCAGCCGTTTCCTGAGCAGCGTCCCGTCTCCGTTAGCAGCCCTGGTGAGGAGCGCTATGATGCGATATCCTTCATCTTCAGAGAAGAGTCTTCTCGGAGAGCATGACGCCAGCTTGTCTTCAGTCCTCCTCCCTCTGCTTCTTCACTGGTTCTTTTTTGTGTCCTGCTCATTTGCTGTTGTGGGGATCGAACCTGTGGATCGAACCGGCGGGGACAGTCTCTCCAACCAGCAGCGACCCTGGACACATTTGATCCAGTTCTCCAAGAAGTCTTAGACTGGCTACAGCTGGTGATGTGGAGTTTGACTGAGGATAGGTAAAGACTTGATTTGAGGTTAAAGCTTCATTTCTGCAAGGAGAGACCCTAACTTGATTGATCTACATTGACTTGCTCTACAGTAGAGTAAGAGGTGCAACCTAAGGACTTAAAGCACTTGCCAGACCAATGGGGTTATTAAGCTCTATACCATTTTATTATCCCCTAGTCAAATTTTGCCTAATAAGACTAGTACAATTTAAATTGCCAAATAGAGAATCTCAACCATTGCAGTTATCTGCAAAACAAACAAACACTGAGGCCCAGATTCACTAAAGGTTTATATCGCCAAATGACCAAATCAAAAAGCGCCTGTTTGCACCTGGCATGGTCATGATTGTAATAATTTTGCCAACATAATATTCATCTGTAGGTGTGGCCATACAAGCAAATGAAGCGCAACACAATCGTATTCAGTGTGAACCTGAGTGTTCATCTACATCTCCCCTTCATGACTGAAGTGGATTCGGATTCACTAAGTGTGCGTCTACTTGACACTAGTTTTGGGGAAGATCATTTCCTTGAGCCAAGAATACTGCTGCTGTGATTTTTCTTTCATGCATTAGGACTTGATATTCGTACAGTATTACTTCTTACTGTATTAACTATACAGTATGTCACTTCAGTACCTTGCACTTTTTAAAAACAATAGCAACATTTTAGCTTTCAGACATAAAAGTTTCACTGGAAGTACTGCAGCTTATGTCACTCATGGTATTAACAAAAAGAAACCTACCTTTTCAAAAACATTGGTACCGAGACAGTCGTGTCGTTAAAGTCTTGGACCCATCTTGTGAAACAATGGGAACATTGTAAACAGTTTGCAGCATTCTTCACTTTATACTCTATGATAGGGTTGCAGGGTATACCAGTGGTATAAAAGTACTGCGCTACCAACATTTTAAAATGGTGTTACGCCAAAATGTGTATACCTGAATTTTTTTTGGTGGTATGTGTTTTGCCAGATTCCACCCGAGGACATCACAGTTAAATGGTATGCATTGTAGCTGATTGAGCCACAATCACATTTTACTAACTTGGTAATAAAGACTCCCATGCAGCGCCATTTGTATTTTTTATTGCAGTGGATTACATAACAGGTATTCAACATAAGTCATTGTAAAGTCAATACAATAAGTGAGCAGCAAGTTTGGACCAAATGCTACTACAAAATGCCTGCAGATCAAACACCCCAATATTTAAACTGCTTCCTTTTAACGGAGAACAAGTTCCAGCAAGGTGCGTCCGTCACCCGTTCAAACATATCAGGGTGACTTCATTCACACACAGGCCATTCGAGTCCACGGATCGGATGTCGGCTATTTATTGTGAGCAGCGAATAAGAGCACACCCTGGTAAAAACCCACAGAGGTCCAACAGATGAAAGTTCGTTAGCTCTGTCAGAAAATGTCTCACTGCAAGTATGGTACATGGGACTGGGATCATGTGAAGAGATACCAAACGTGTAAACGCACCGACGCACTGCTTCCAATTCAGCTCACACACCAAATGCATTCCCCATAGCCTTATGAAACGCTTTGAAAATGTATTTCTAAAACACATACCGTGCTTAGCTGAGACTTGAAATGGAAATTGACAGCCTGGCCTGCGGTATGAAGTAGCTTATTATTATTATTACTCTGTGGGCACTTTGTCCATTTTCAGCGAGGTGGGAGGGTAAAGTATTATTGTCCTGCTCAAATCTATAGCTGACCATTTCATAGACTTAATCATACAGGCGCTATTCATGTCGCCCTCAAATTGCCCTGATTACACTAGAAATAATGAAGTAGACAATGAAAGAAAACACTACTCTGCTCTTAAATGGGTGTGTATGGATTGTCCAGCATTCCCCGATGAGACATTTTCCTTGATTCTCACTTTAAGCTCATGAGCGAGTCAGAAAAACATTTAAAAAGTATATTTAAAATTCACATCCAAGCCCAAATGCTGTTTGCCCACCATGTTTTTTTTCCATTCAGCCTTAGGGTGCAACAACAGCATCTTATTCAATAAAAAAATGGTCTGTGGCACACATTTATATGTGGCAGCGAGGGTGAGTGTATGACAGTCAATTACTGCTTCTTTAATACTCCTTCCGCTACAGTCTGTTTGACAGAATAACGAGATTTCTCAAATACTGAACTACGGTAGTTTGAAATGGCTAGAGATCCTGCTAAAAAAAACTAAAAAAACACTACCATCTCTTAACACATACATCTTACTTTTAAAAGATATTTGTCCCTTTGCTGGTAGAAACGACTGGTAAGCCTAAACAAGAACAGAAACAAGACAGACCTACAAGTTAGCAAAATGCGCTTCATCCTGAGACAGAACGACAGTGACCCGTCTAGTAACAGGAAACTGACCGTAATACAAACGGGACCTATGAAAAGAAATATTCTATCGCTCATCTAAAAGATGATATAATTCAGTGCACGTATTGACTGTTGACATAAAAGGAGTGAGCAGCTAAAGTAGAGACGCCAAAAAGAGCTTTGTTCCCTCTATGGTGGTTGTGTGCGCGCTTCAAAACGTATTTACATCAATAAATTAGCCCGTCTCTCGGAAATAATGAATGTGCAAAGCAAAAGCACAAACATTAGGTGATTGAGGTTAACAAAATCCTGCTTTCCCTTAGTGATTCCCTACAGTGTACTTGCACTGTAACCCCAAAACGCCTAACTGCGCAAATAATGAAGTGAATCTAATATACAACAGAATTGAACTAACTGGCTCCCCATTTCATGGCAACAAAAAGGAATTCCCTCATTCAATACAAATACATTTTCAAACAATAAAAAAAAGATTTTCACTAGAAAAGCGCACTTACAGTATGAGCTAAAACTTGAGATGTATGTAAATGCGTCTGAACTATCGTGTCCAGTCAAAAACATCTACAAGGAAATCCAGCTAATAGTGTATGAATGAAATAACAGCAGTTCGGTTGATAATCAACATGGCAAATGTTCATCTCAGAAGAAACACTGATGACTGAGAATCATTTTCCAATTAGGAAAGACATGAAAATAAATGCGGCACTAGCAAAAATAGATATTGTATGCTGGTTGACACATAATTAACTGTGTGTCTGTGTGTGTGTGTGTGTGTTTTGGAGGGGGAGGGCATTGATGGGTTTCTTTTCAAAAACATTAGGTTATAAAACGTTCTGTGGATTTCTTGAGTGTCTGTTTTTGAGGTGGGGGTCGCCGATGGGTTTCCATTTAAAAACAGAAGGTTACAAAACGTGTTTTTAAGACTGTGTGTGTGTGTACGATCATTTATAAATGAATATGCCAGAGCATGAACCCTCTAACCCCACAAGTCTTCAGTCCGGCCAAACTTGTAGATCAGAGTGCTGCAGAGGAGGAAAGAAAGACAATGTGCTTCACGCCACATCTAGGACACAGAGGGTTTTGCAATGGTGCTACAATTTACTCCGATTAAGATACTCAGATAAAGGAGTATTGCCTTAATTGGTTTAAGATGAAATTATTAGTGTGCATATAAACGTACTCATTGACAAAATGTGAATCTTAAGCATTTTCACTCCCTCCCCCTACATTTTTGTTAAACATTTTTAAAGCGCTGAAAAAGAAAATGCTACGTAATTAGCAATAGACCGATAGATAAAATCGAATTAGTTAAAAACATCTAGAGTAAGTATCATGTGGCCCTACTCGGCAGGAGGACAGGTGGTTTGTTAGTTGACTATTGACAAAAAGCTGATTTCAGTTTCATGTTATCCTCACCTGAAAAAGATGAAGGCGTTCTGAAAGAACACAGCCAGGCCTGGAGCCACTTCCTTCTCTACGAACAGAGAGCAAACACAATGATAGTAGTAGTAGTTAGTGTCGTCATTTTGATGAGAAACAGTTGCATGTGTGCCTGCCTGGTAATGTCTGTGGTGACGCAGACAGAGAGATGAAATTGTGCAGTTTCAGAGTCTTTTCTAACTCATTCCAGTAACTGGGAGCAGCAAACTGGAATGAGGAAAGGTTTTAACTCTGGAGACATTTAGCAAGATGTGACAGGCAGACCTGGTGTTACGGGAAGATGCAGCAAATTTGTCAGATGGGTTTTTTCAGACCAAGGAGGGTTTTGTATGCAAGAGTGAGCAAACAGTTAAAAATCACAATGGTCTGTTCTACAGGGAGCGTTGGTGACAAACCAAATAAGCAGAGTGGTACGAAACATTGACCCGCTCAAGAGCACCCAAACCTACAACTAACATCACCATAATTTAACATGGGTAGTATGGTCACTGGATCGTGGCGAGTTGGGCAGAGAGACTGAAGGAGGAACAGTTACGGTACAAGAAGTCTTGCTTTGAAATTAGTTAGGTTCATGTTAATGCAAATTAGAGAATGAAAATGTAAGCCCACAGTAGCATTTTCATTTTCTACCTCTGCATGCATTATTTGAGTCAAAGTGAAAATTAAAATGCAATAATTTTGATTTGCATTTTCATATGCTAGAATGCACATTTGCTCACAATATTAAAATGTTAATGAAAATGCCATTTGACAGTCAAAAGTCATGCCCCGCTTTATGGTTAACAATATTCAAATGTGAAAATTAAAATGCACTAAAACAGCAACCTATTATTTTCATTTGTGTGCCACATTTAAGTCATAATTAAAACAAAACGTCAATAATCCCATTGTTTTGTCATGCTCCTGCCATGCACGATCAATGACAGTTTGAAAATGCAAATGAAAAAGCCATCTGACATTTGATTTTCAAAGACTTGCCCTGCTTTGTGGTTCATGATATTCAAATGTTAATTCAAATGTGAAGAGAGAGAGAAGCAGCTCCCCTTTTTGTCCCATAATGAAAACTTAACTGTACGCTTGAGACTAGATCCTCTGGTTGGAGGGCAGTCTCACCCCTGGAATATGGTTTCAACTGTACTGCTCATCCATATATATGCAGCGGTAACCTAGGTTACAGAAACAGGTTCCAGTCCCAGATTAGCTAGGCGATTCTGGGTTGAATGAGAAACAGTCTCCCCTCCCTGTCGAGGTGACACTTAACCACCTTTAGCTCCAGTGGAGCGGCTCAGTGGCCAACAGTAGAGGATGGTGGTTATACTGGGAAGCTACAGGGTGCTGCTGAAAAAAAGCTTACATGCTCAGACAATTTCCCCAGGATTAAAACTTTTTTTTAACAATGTACCTGCTAGCTGATGAGCTAAATTAATCATGTAAACAGATTATTTAACAGACCTAAAGTTAATTTATTTCTCTCAACCACTGAATTTCACATTTCTGGTATGAATCCTGATCCCTCAGGTCTCTAGGATTATTGTCGGGGGATCGTGGCACATTTCCTGCCTCTGAACTGATAGCACTACTATAATATAAAGTTCATTTTGATTTTAAAGTTTAGACAAACATTGCTGACCTCGCAAAATTATTCTCCTCTCCCATTAACTAGCAATGGAGCAGCTGTGCATGGCTATGATATAAAAATTAAAATAAAGTTTTTGGTTTTAGAAAATTCTTCATAATGACAAAAACATTGGTCTGCCCTTGGCCAAAATAAATGGTATTCACCTTGAAGCTTTGACTAAATCCTTATTACTGTCCTTATTGTCCCTGTGGTATAGCACATCATCAGGGATTCATAATAATCGACCCCTGACCTTTTCACACTAGGTTGGTGCTGCAAAAAACAGTCTATGCCAGGGGCTCTCAACCTTTTTATTCCCTTGTTCTAAGACTCAGGCTCACTAAGGGCACGTTCACACCAAGCATGTTTGGAGAGGCTTATTCAAACTCTGGAGTGTTTACTCCTTTGATTCAGTTTGTTTGGCCAGGTGAGAAGAATAACGGCATCGAGACGCCTGAAAATGTGAGTCTCAGTCCTCTTCCAAGTGAACCGTGGTGTGGTTTGTTTGACTGCATGAAGTCGTTGCTTTGAGACGTCAAGTCGTCAAATAAGTTTGACTGCATGAAGTCGTTGCTTTGAGACGTCAAGTCGTCAAATAAATTTTCCCACATCACTTGCATGAGCAACAGCCACAGTCACAAAGGCAGGGGAGCTAGTCGTAGCAGAATGTGACACGGAGGGAGAATGAAAGATGCTAAAGATAATGCTGTAGCCCTTCAGTGGTCTGTCATTGGTCAATCAGAATCGAGTATTCAACAAAGATTTGTTGACAATCGGCCCTTAACTTTCGCCACGTCTCGTATTCTTGAATTGGCCCGGTCTCCCCGATTCAAATTATCGCTACACCCCAAGTTGGAACGCATCTTTGACAAATCAGATTGCTTCACCAAAACTATGGGCACTGACCAATAAAATATCCTCTCAGCCATGTATTAATGATTAATTGGCATTTCAACAGCTAAAATAATCTGAGGCACAACACACTGTGACTGACTAATGACATTGGTAGGTCATTAGTTAAACTGAACTCAAATGATATGAAATGCTTCAATCCCTTGTCATCTTTCCTTGACTTCACTTGCAAAGTCTATGAAGGGTGGGTAACTAAAAGGTGCTGCGAGACAGAAAAAGCAACATAGAAAAAAAACGACTTAGCCCTACACCTATACATTTTACACTGCAAGGACAGTGTTAGTAGGTTAAGGGTTAATTTAGGAGAAAGCAGTGGTTAATGCCGCACTTTCACATCATGATTTCAATTCCCAGTATAGTATATAATGAAAACTATATATATAGCTCCACTGCTAACACCCACAATATTACCAGCTGATAAAACTAACGAGGGGGGTCGAGCTGATTAGCAAGTTACAGAAGTTACAGAGTGAAAGACGGGGAATAATGAAGCCTACAAATCACTGGCGTTGACTCACGATGTGAATAAGTCTTCCTGCAGAGCGGTGGCTTGTTATATGACTGGGGTGCTATGGCACAGCAGAGCGGCACAGAGCCAACTCCAGTGCAGTGTGCCTTGACATTTTGCTGAAATATGAAGAAAAAAATTCCAATGTGAAGTCTAAGAAACTTAATATGAGTGGCATTCAATTGAACGGGAAGCTGAAGAGCACACTTGAAGCCTCAAGCTGAATCCAATTTAAGGCCCTGCGGCTCTTTTCATTTGCAGCTGTATTTTTTCCCCTCTGGACACACATGTGTGTTCCTGAATTTAAAAACATTAGAGCAGAGAATAAACACTCGGGAGTGAAAATGATTGATGTTGTTGAATCTCAAGGTCAATGTCATTTTTTCATTTTTCTAGGGCGCGTTCATTTATTTTTTTGCAGCATATTGTTCGTTCCCAGGGAGGCAAGTCTTGCCATGTTGAGAGAACATGTAACAAGATCCTGGTAGATTATGTGCCGATAGTAAAATCAAGCTCAAAGGTGTTGTGTCATTATATCCATAGGAGTTCAGAGGCATGGCTGTAGTCAAGACCACCATAATCGAGTCCAAGTCAAGTCCAAGACCAGGTCCAAAAGGGGTTGAGACCAAGTCAAGACCGAGTCCTGAACAAATACAGTCCTATTCAAGTCCAAAAAGGAAATAAGCAATAAACAGGGTATATGCCTTTCTAAATGCAAAAATGATAATAAAGGAGTTTCTTCATTTTCTCTGGATGAACAGAGATGTAGATTTGTCTGCAATGGAGCTCTGTATTAAACCCTTCAACATCCATTGGCAGGACGAAAAGTGCACTGCGTGAAGCTAACCAATCAGTTTATTGGCGATCAGGTGGGGAAAAAAAGCATGCTGTGCATCCAGTAGTGGCCGAGACCAAGACAAGTCCAAGTCACAATAGGCACGAGACCAAGACAAGTCCGAGTCACAATAGGCACGAGACCAAGACAAGTCCGAGTCACAATAGGCACGAGACCAAGACAAGTCCGAGTCACAATAGGCACGAAACCAAGGCAAGTCCAAGTCCTCGAGGACTCGAGTACTACAGCCCTGTTCAGAGGGGCTACCCCAAACTGCGGCACATTCTACCCCATTAATATTTAACATTTTCACTTCAGTGCAACACTAAACATCCAATGAAATTGCATATGCCATATTTGGTTTATCAGTAAAGTTACAGAACACATCGTCTAGAGTCAGTATTACTTGTATCTTACCCTGCTGCCCTGGCTGATATTTATTAATAGCATTTACTTTGTGTATTTTAGTATTGTTGATGATCTTTCTTAAACTTGGTTGTATCCACTGGGTCATTACAAAGCATTCTTAGTGTTTTAGTATTTTTATGTCTTTTTTTGTCTTAATTGTGCCATGTTGGAAAACCAATTGCTCATCTGGTACATCTAAAATTGAACCTTGAAGCAGACAATGGAGAATTAACTCCCTCCCCACAATTTGGGCAAGGAAATAGATTTTTCAAGCCGACGAGCGAAGGGGCGGTGACAGCTGTCTTTTGCACCGGCGGGAGAGGATACATCAGTCTGTCAGTGTGATGGAGTGAACTGCAGGGGTCTCATTTCTCACAGCAGAGAAATAAAGAAATTATGCGACATCCCCATGACAGAAACCCAAATAAAGGTGAAATTGAAACATTTACCAATACGACAGGATCTGATATGATTACGCCTTGTGTGATTAAATCACGGTGAGCGCCCAGGATTAAGGCTCAGTGTATTATGGCTTCCCAGAACCATCCAACGCCTCTATACACTCTCTCAGCACTGACCAGACCTACACTCACTTACTCAAACTACGTCGCAACAACAATCAGAGGCTAACGGGATGACTGGCCCCTTCCGTCATGAAATGTAGTGGCTCCGGGTCATCGGTACAACACCTATTTAACATTTGAGTCATTTAGCCGACGCTCTTATCCAGAGATTGCAACAGTAGAATAAGCTTAAATTCCCATATCACCAAAAATTACAAGCAACTAAAAATCAGGGAGTGCAAAGGTCAGGGTGTTAGTGCTCTTACAACACTCCTGTAACTGTACAACACTCCTGTAAGAGCAAAGTACTGGGGAAATAAATAGAATAAGAGCTATGGAGGGAGACAGAAGGGATTTTTTTGGAAGCGCAAGTAGAGGGAAGGGTCATTTTGTACCTCTGCTATCACACTGCTGCCATTACAAAAATGATGTATGCCATATTTTGTTGGTATTGGTTTTAGGGAGAAAGTAAGCAAGTAAGCAAGTCGCAATCAACCTTTCTGTGAGTATGAAAGCAGTATAGCAAGAAACAAGCAAGCAAGACTTGAAACAAGCAAACATTTGAGTAAGCAAGAGACTGTGAAAGAAAATATAAAACAACAAGCAAGAAAGTATACAAGTATGAATGAAAGCACAAAAGGACAAGCGAGAAAGTATGTAAGGATGAAAGAACAAAGAATCTAGAAAGCTAGAAAAAAAGCAAGAAAGGAAGAGGCAACGAGAAAGAAAAACGGAAACAGAAAGAGACAGAGAAACAAAGACAGAGAAAGGGACAGAAAGAGAGGGGAAGAAAAGCAATGCAGGCATCAGGAGCGAGACACTCACTTGGCACTACGTAGCCACTGAACAGGATCCAGATGGAGGCGATGAGCGAACCAAACATCATCATGAAGCCGATGAACAGCCAGAGACGAGCTCCTGCAGGGACGAGGACAGGCTAATCACTTTCATTAGCACACTAATTACGCTTCGCTGCTTCACAGTTCAACACACCCACACAAATACAGATACACACCGTGAGAAACACACTCGTCATTCCAATGCAAGCCTTTTCCACGCTTGTCCAAAATCGGACTACGCGACACACAGTACATGCCATTTGTTGGACGCTTTTGTCCAAAGCGCCTTACAGTAACAGAACCGCTAACTGTGGCAGAGTTAGCGCCTTGGTCTACCCCAGAGTCCGAAATTACAACCCGCCAAGCGCCAAATGCTGGGAAAATGTGTCTTTGGCGGATGAATCAATAAAGGTCACCCACCACACCGGTCGGTAACTTTTTGAAACTATAACATTTGAATGCCTCGGTTATATACAGTCTTGCCTGTTGGTCTTGGTCTTTGCCTGTTCTAAAAATGTGTCCCTGCTGGCCACCGTACTCTCTCTCTGACTGCGAGCCAATCAAATCAAAGCAAAACGATAGCTCTGTATCAAACAGGCTATAAGGAGCCGAAACGGAAGTGTAGGCCGAAGCCTTACCGTGGTTGACTAGCGGCTAAGTGGCTAGTGCGATTTTCCATTGACCGCAAAGTAGTATGTAGTAGTATCTTCTGCAACTAAATAAAGCAACGAATGGTGTTGAGATTCACCTCAACATCAAGCACGCACACACACACACACACACACACACACACACACACACACACACACACACACTAGAAGAAACACACCTGTCCTTCCAAGGCAGCCATCTCCATACGTGTCACCTCTCACCTGGCCGTTAGAAACTGCATTGATCCTGAAAATTTAGACACAATCAGAGTTAAGATAAAAAGAGGAAGAAAATCCATGTAAAAGCAGGATTGGCCTGTCAGGGGAATTCAACCATGAGCCATGGAGGGCCGAGAGTCTGCAGTTTTCACTCCAACCAAAGACTACAGCAGTTGATTTCACTGATTAGCACACCTTCAACCAGAAAGGGGGAACTAATCAGTGAAATCAACTGCAGAAAATCAAGACTCCAATATGTGAAGTCAGACTTTGTAGACCCATTATTTGATTGAGCTTTTTAAAAAGAGAGTGTGATTTTTTAAATGGATTGTGCTAACTGCACTAAGCTACATTTTGGATTTGATCTCTCTGGAGACCAACTTTGTAGATTTGCCTTTGTAGATTTGATATTTTACATTTGCATACAAATGAGCTCGATTATTTTCTTCACTTGTGTGAAAAACTCCAGACCAGATAATAAGTCCATAACTGTCACGGTGTCCACAACCTCGGTAAGATACGATCAAATGAAACTTAAATGAAACCCGGTCATTGCAGCAGCAAATAGTAACAAGACACAGCAAAGAAAAATGCTATAGAAATAAGAATATAGCTAAATACGTTTATATAAACATACACCACAAGCAATTTAAATACTAGAACACTGTTGGTTGCATATGTTTATGACCGTCTTCTATCAATGACTGCCAATGGAGAAGCATCAGAAATGTAGTGATGCCAAAACTAGACTAAACTGAACTCTAAAGGTAAGAGAAATAACATACTTGAATTCTGTTATAGGGTGAATTTTGATTTGCATGAGACAGCCGAGCAGAGCAACCAATAAATTCAAGTAATGCATTCAAAATGTTGAAAACATGTTCCTGCAGCTATATTTAGCGTCCTTCCCCATACTCTCCCAAAGCCAATCTTCTCCCAATAGACTATTCAAATATGTTTATTATTCAGGGCTGCACTGTTAATCCTCTCTCTCTCTCTCCGTCTCTCTCTCTCGGTATCTATCCGTCTCTCTCTCTCCCCGTCTCTGATTATTTCTAGAGACAGACAGACATATCGACAGACAGAGATCTACGCCCTACAGTGACCAGTGCTTACATGAAGAATGCTATGGTGGAGAAGACCCCACATGTGTGGAAGGCATGGTTCATCTGCTCCTGGGTTGGGTATGTCACTGCTGCGTCAATCATAATCCACCAGCCTGTGAAGAACTGGGGAAAGGGAGAATACAGGGTTGACATTCACAGTATTTGAATACATAAGGTACAGTTCACTTCATTTGATTTCATGTCCCTCTTTCTGTTTTGATGTGTGGAAAGGGGGTGGAAGAGAGACAGAGAGATTGAGAAAGACAGATGGAGAGACAATGAGAGACGGAGAGATACTGAGACAGACAGAGAGGATTAAAAGTGACACAGCCCTGAAGAAGGTCAATTTAATCGAGGCATCAATGAGAGACAGACAGAGAGAGACGGAGAGAATATAATTCAACAGTTCTGGCAGAGCAGCGGGCTTCACTGCCATCGCTGACAGGCAAAGACAGATGGATGTGTAAAAACCAGAGCCACAGTTAAAAATAATGGCAGCCTACTGACAAGATAATGCCACAAGGAAAATCCATCCTCGCATACTCCACCATTACATGTCATCAATTTATGACGTTCACATGCTTTAATAAATTTTTTGGGTGAACCCCCTTTCCCTCAACCTGCCTCATCTACTTCTACTTCAGTTAGTGATTTAACCCCATTTACCAAACAACCCCCCGAAGAACAGGCGTGAACATGTTGCATTCAGCTGTGAGGTTATACGTGTAGGTGGAGAGCAATAGTGATAGCAGAGCGAGAGATTTTCCAGTTGAGAACAAAATAAGAGTTGCGACCCTTGCTCAAAACGCAATGCGTTTTGTGGCTGCATTGCATTCTGGTCTATTGAGGCTGCTGTGGGTGGAGAAATTGGTCTCTCTCCTCTTCTACGATGGATTTCTCCCTGTGTGATTGTTGAACTTCGGTGCAAAATGGCAGCTCTAGAAAGAAGCCCTCGCTCTTTGATTCTGAGCGACTGACACCAAAACCTGATGTTTACCGTTGATGTCACATCTACATTTGGCCAGTAATCCACAGGATTAAGAAACATTCACCACTAAACAACAAAATGGGCCCAGAAATGCAAAGTACATCACCTATAGCTGTTTTATTAACAGTTTTTAAGTGTCTTAGGGTGGATTTTTCCTTTAAAGATGTTATATGTAGCATTTGAACATCAATAAATCGTTAAAGGAAACCATCGCCAAGAAGACTGGCAGCCTCTACACTGCATTTTACATTGTAAGCCACCTATTTATTTACTGTTCATCTGTTTTTAATTACTGTAATGCCCATGTATTTCAGACTGTAGGCCTACTGACTGCCATATGGGAACTAATAAACTTGAACTTGGTAAGATTTGGCAGGAAATCTGCTGCATTGCTTTACGGCACAAAACAGGAAGAAGGCGCTGTTCTTCCAGAGCAAACATAGAAGCGTAGACAGTGAGTCCAACAGTAGAATAAGCTTCAATTCCTAGATTACCATTTTTACAAGCAACTAACAGTAAGGAGTGCAAGAATCAGAGTGCCCTGACACTATGTCGATGACCGTAAAATGATCACAAAACAGAGACGTGCTAGGAAAAGAAAGAAAAAAGTGAGAGCCAAGCAGAGAAGTAGGGGGGATTTTTTAAGGATAATAGCAAAACAAGAGTAAGGGAGGTAGAGGAGGAAGATAGGAAGGATGAGATGTGAGTCAGTGGGCAGACGGTGATGTGAGGTGTTTCTTCAAGAGACTCAAGAGGTTTCAGCTGAGTGAGTAACCAGCAGGGCATTTCAATCCACTGTCCTCGTCTCGCTCTCTCAGCTCTGCGCTGCCAGTTTCATAGCTTCCTGGAGTCAAATGGCAGGATGAGGGAAGGCAATTTCAGCGGTCTCTTCTACCATTTATTCGTGAGCTGGTGACCTGTTAAAAGCTTTTATAGTTTCACATCATTCGACAATTAATAAGGGAGAACGGTGGGACTCTGCTCCTCAGCTGTATGAGTCTATAGTTTCTCTAAGGGTGTGTGTTTGACACAAGGAGATAAATAGAGACCGAGTCATCGTTCGTATGCCCCCGTGCATTGAAATGAGACTCTACTTTTGCTGTGTGTGTGTGTGTGTCTCGGGTGATTAGTGCGGTATCTGGAAGTACCACCGGCTAAACCCAGCTGAAAACGTCCCTTCAGGTGCAAAGTTCACTTATTCGCTTCACACAAAAAGTCAGGCAGACAGCAGCGAGAGAGGGCAGAGCGAGAGACACTGCGCGTCGTCTTCACGGTTCACATTTCTGCTGTGCTTGCTGGGTAAAACACACCACAAAACTTTACCTCCCCTCTACAAACATCTCTATTTTTCTTCCTGCATAGAGAGGACAGCGGAAGTAACAGCTTAAAACTGGAGAGCAGTTACAAGGCAAATTTAAGCTGGCATCTGCCACCCATTGTGAGTAATTTGTGCCATTCAAAAAAAATAATCAAGTCTGAGGCACTTAGTAGAGTTGAAAAGCTTTTATTTAACTGGGGCTCAGGCATTAAAATCCTTCTTCCTGTGACCTTCACATTACGGCTACCAAAGCCTTCATCATCCCAGTCTAATGCCAGAGGCCTAATGAATTACAGGCTTTTTAACTCGACACCCCATGAGTCATCATTTTGAATACTCTGCTCCCTTTCCAAAGAGCACCAGCGGAGGTAATACCAAATACCCAAGAAGCACTCCTTGACTAGTAATCTGTGCCATTGTGAAGCCCGTGGACATCTTGTAGAGACGCCACATGAAAGTGGCATGACCTACGCAGGGAGCAGCCTGGCAAACAAGCTGTAACTAGTCCTGTGCGATAATTGGCAGCTTTGCAATGCATTTGATTGCTATGACAAAAGAGCCTCATGGCCACTTGTATTTCCCCCCCCACGTATGGGGCAGGCCACACAGATATATGGCTGTTGTGCGCTGAACTGTGAACCCGTTGTTACATCAAAAGGGTGAGGTCCGGTCTTAGACTAGCTGTAGGAAGCCTGTCCTTGAAGTGTGGTTAGTGTAGCTAAATGGGTAAAGCATGGCACCCAACACTGAAACATATACGTTTCTACCTCCTTCCTTAGCTCTTCATTTATTGATAATTCCAGGGTCACAGGAATATTGTCAGGACACTGTGGCTCTAACTCTTGACCTCATTACCATTAGTTGCTCGTAATGTCTCTATTATCCAGAGTCACCCGTTTTAACTCTGGATAACAGCGTAAACTAAATTATTAAAATGTGAATGGGCTTGAATGGAGGTTGTATGTCAAAAAAAGGCTGATGACCATCAAATCTCGGAAATCTCACCCTTCACACGCACACTCTCGCACACACTCAGACTTATATTGCTGTTGCTCGCTGTTGTTGAAAACGTCAATCTCCAAAATTGGAGATACAAGGTTTTCACCCGACAACGATGAGATACATGCTGACACACACACACTCTCTCTCTCTTTCTCCAGGACACTGACCAGAACTCCTGCGATGACGGACGCCACGGCGTTCCTCTTCTCCCCCCAGTCGATGCATTCACACTCCGGCCAGCGGAAGTTATCCAGGAAGCCAGCCATCTGCAGCCCTCTTCCTCCTTCTTCTTCTCTGATCCTCCTGGCTCCTTCTGTGTCTGCAGCTGCTTCACCTGCTGTTCCACACAGACTCTGGACTGACTCTGCTTCTGACCAAGGAGATCAATTACTCTGTCAAAGTTGCCTGTAGAAGACACAGTAAAGTATGTGGCATTAACATCATTCATACACAACCACTGATTCAATACATAGCAGGTAGGTTTCCCCAAGTCTAAATCTCTAGACTAGTGACACTTTTAACAGAGGACTCCATAGAGCTGTGTTAGGTGCCGTTCTCTCCTATGTAGACCGTCTAACCAATCTCCATTGAAAAATATGGCAATTTAATGTTGGTTTACTTATCAATAAAGGTACTTACTTGGGACAGCGTGACCTAAGACCTTTTCTGGATTGTTATGATCCAGTATTCACTTTGGCTTAATCCAATACATCAATCAGCTCTTATTTTAAATAAAACGTCACCCTCTATAATTGGTTCGCTTGTTAATCCCACAAACGTCTTCCACCAAAACACCACGAACCAGCTTTAAAAGTTGACATGTTATTGAAATAAAGTGCTACTTGTTGGGTCGTCTGTGTGCCGAATTGAAGAACGACTTCAAATCAACCAGTAAAGGACTTAAGTCGTGTTCTACCAGGCGTGTAGCTTTGCCAATAAGCAAGGTCACGTTTAGCTGCCATATTTCTGGACAGAATCTGGCGTTATTTCTCTCCACACAGTGAGTGAACGGCACGTGTCAGGTCCGTATAGATCTAATATAGGCTTACACACGTCCATAAACCCTACGTATACATCTCCTATAACTAAACAATGTTAACTAACGGAACGTATATGTTAGATGATGTAGACGTTAACTAGTCGTGTTAATGACGGATAACAACAATCTCAGCACAACCCATGGTTTCAGTAGGAAGCTCTGACAGCATGCTAACGTTAGCTAGCACGCTAGCAAAGTTCAAGCATAAACGAACTAGCTAGCTACATTATTAACGTTCGCGTTGTCGGCAGCTTAAAAACAATCCACCATTACATGTTTTTCTAAGCACTACCAAGTGTAATTAAAATGTCACCTTGTCAGTGGCCAGAGACTGCTTTCTGTTTCCATTTAGCATCGGATGCTACTTAGCTAGCTAGCTGTGACCACAGTGTGTGTGGGCGTGTCAACAGTCAGTAAATAGAGAGGAAACAGGCGATATAACTGGGTGAGACGGCGTTTGTCACCGATGTGCATTTGCCCCTAGCGGCCACCGTAGTTAAGGGAAATGATAAGACTGAAACCTAATCTGCACCAATACATCCATGGTCTGCACTCAAAAGGGCAACTAGCCACTAACGTGTGTGTGTTTCCTCAGTGTGTGTTGTTGTTGTTTTGCCACTGCACAAATACATTATTATGGGGGGAAATTAGCTTAACCCTTGTGTTGTCTTAACAGCAGAGAAAAAACCCTAAATGATTTTTTTTCAACTTGAAATTTGATGACTTTTCCTAGAGTGACCCCTACATTAGAAAAAGTTCATATGTCCATGAAAGATGTACACCACCAGGGTACAAAGATTGTCTTGACCCGGCAGTTATAAAATCATTTACACACCACAAAAACCACAAAGACACACACACACACGCACAATGATCAAATTAGTGTAGTCTGAATCCGTTCAACATCTTTTCTCTCTGTATTACAACACAAAATGAAAGCCTAACTCGGTATAATAACATTTGTCCCACTGTTTCCATTCAAACCTTTCCATTCTGAATGGCAGTCAGTTAGACAGTGGCACACACAAACTTGTCTTCAACACA
>OMLI01034103.1:0-12113 GCA_900302605.1 Rondeletia loricata
CACACACACACACACACACACACACACACACACACACACACAGACACACACTTAAATAAGGGGGTGGGGACTGTAGATCTGTCTCTGTTTGTTGTCAATTGACATTCATATTCAATTAAAACATTGCATATCACTCCCACAACTATTGGTCTGCTTATTTATGGCTATTTACAATTCATTCGAATATTTACTTTTTACTTCTGGTACTTAAGTACATTTTAAATCGGATACTTTTGTACTTTTACTCAAGTGGTGTTTGAATGGGGGACTTTCTACTTTTACTGGAGTAATTTTTTTATTAAGTATCTATACTTTTACTCGAGTATAACTTTTGAGTACTTTTACCACCCCTGGTTTGTAGAGATTGTTTTTGTGCAGTTGCTGATTCTGCGAGCTGATCATTTTGAGGCGTCTAACAGTAAAGAGAGAACTTCCAAGCATCCACTTGACTCTGATGGCCAGAGCACATTTGAAAAGCAGAGACGGTGCAGAGAAGATGAAACATGAAAACTCACGTACTCATTCACTTGTTCATTGACTCACCAGAACAAAAGGACAACAAGCGTGACCACAAGTGTCACAAGGAGAGTGACTCCTACTCCAGCTAAGATAGAGAAAGATTGGCTGGCTGAGGAGAAACACACAGTAGGGTTAGATTACTGTTGGTAGATTGGGAGTATTTGTCAGCAGCAGACCAATTGCAATGGCAAAAATAAGCAGTTAGAAAGAACAGCCTTGCCTTATACCACTTCAAAGCAAAAATAAAGATGAAATCTGGACATTTCCAGAGGGACTGGGCTAAGATGCAACTGAGGCCAATAAAGATGAGCCACTTAGGTTGAGGATACAAAAAACATACTAGGAATATTTAGCAGCTCAGTAGGTACAGTTGAAATAATTATTTTGACAGTGAAGCCACACAAACCCTGTTCCTTCTCCTGCATCACCAGCAGCAGCTCAGTGGAGTTGTTTTCCCCCAGTGGGTTCCTGGCCTGACAGAGGTAGTGTCCAGTGTGGGACGGCTCCAGAGAGGGAAGAGACAGCACCTGTCCTGACCCTACCTGGACCAGGGAGCTGGAGCTGGGAGAGCCAGTCCTCCTGTACCAGGTGTAGCTGTCTGCTGCCGGGTTAGCAGCACTGCTGCAGGTCAGGTTCACACTGCTGCCCTCAGCAACACGTCCTGGTGGATCCACTGATACTGAAATGTTCTCTGGATGGTCTGATAAAGGACAGATACAGTTAGAGGGTTCTGTTCCGAAATGAGCTCACCAAAAGTGACACCTACTCTTACAAAACAAATTATAGCAAAACGTTTTAACAAATTCTGGTACTTTTGAAAGGATATTAGGTAATTTATTAAATTACAGTGATATGCCACCATGCTGACGTAATGTCAGATAAGTGCACCTCAGAAAACGACTTTTCCTAGTAGAAAGTCTGAATTTCCGAAATTGTCTGTCTGACTTGGTAGGGTACTGGCACCACAACAACACAGTTTGACTAACAGATCAAAACATAGTAATTTAAAACAAGATAATACTTACACTGGACATCAAGGTTAAAATCACCAGACTTAGGAAATTTGATGCCGTTCCAGCTGATACCATTCCAGGCTTGACAGTAGTACAGTCCACTGTGGCTGGGCTGGATGTTAGAGATGGTCTGGGTCTGCCCTGATGCCAAGTGGGGAAATTGTGTATCCTTATACAGGATGTATCCGCTCTCTGTCACTGCTGGGTTGGCATCACTGCTGCAGGTGAAAGTCACTGAACTTCCTTTTACAACATCTCTTGATGGACTTACTGACAAACTGACTTTCTTGGGACCATCTGGAAGGGAGATGAAGGGGAGATGAGGTTGTTTAGCCAAACAGCTTTAGCAAAGTAACTTTGATTATTCTAAATTCTAATGAATATATACGAGTGGAGTCCGCTACTTTGGTAAATTAGTCTCTGTGATTATGTTGATGCTGTACAATGCAAAAAAATTGTCAGATGTTTAAATAATCATCTACTAAATTATACTTTGACTGCTTGATCTGCCTAGAAAGATTTTTCATTCTGATAAATAGATAATAACATAATGGCAAAGAGACTAATTTAACTCAGGCTACATCAAACAACCTATTTATGTCATCATTCATCTCAATCACTAACTCATCTACACTGCACAGCCACAGCAACCTAACACAATATTGTGTTTGTTTGATTGTTTATTGCTTGCTTGATTTTTTGCAAAGTATGACTCTTAAAGTCAAAGTCCTCTCATTAACTGTTCAGTGCTTTCAATATCTCATTATAACAAGGTGTATTTCACTCAAGTTACTCTTTAACGTGAATCTCTACATTTCCATGTTCATTGAAATAGACTGGCCAAATGAATCCAGGTGAAAGCAATGGTCCCTTATTGATTTCACCTAATAAACTTCAGTCATGAAAGGGAGATGTAGATGAAGGGGAGGAGACTGGTTAAAGAGGGACTTTTAGACATTGAGAAAACTGAGATGTTGCAAAACCGGATTTTTGTAACTTCGTGTTAGGGAGATCTTCCTAATATTTTGTGCGCTGCATGATCACGCCCCATTGTCTATAGAACTTGTGTTCCCTGAAGAGATGATTAATGCAAAGGTTACTACAGTGTGCTCAGTATTTGTGTATGCATTCTATTATGACTCATTCTGACAACCCCCGTTGCAGGAAACCAGTGCCCTTTATGGATATCGATGCAGATCAATTTGCTCTCAATGTAGGATTACTGGAAGCAGCCATCATCAGCTTTGACCAGAACCTGGATGATATGGCTATGTGGTTTGCAGAATCTTTGTATAACTGTGCTGCCCAGAGCAAACTAGTCAGTCCTTGGACCCAGGAAGTACTTTTACCCCGTTGGCAGCGTATATTGGAGTGTGATGATGATAAAATGTTGTGGCGGGCTATTGATTGGAAGGGGGAGTTTTCCCCAACCCCTCACCAAGAGATGCCTTCTGAAGCTGACTTCCAAGAACATATGGAGAGGATTTTGAACCCCTCTGCTGGTGAGGGAGAAAACCCACTGCATAGGGAGGGTTATAATGTGACGATCCCATCACAATAGCTGAAGTTCAACATGTGATTGTAGATAACTCGAAAAGTGAACCAAGTCATGAACTCACATTTATCTGAGATAACGGAGAAACAAGATCATATTGAGAGTGACCGTAGGGAGATGATTGAGAAATTGCGATCTAAATAGGGAACAAGATACAAGACCTACCAAGCCATCAACCCAGATATATATCCACTTTATACCAGCAATACACCATACATGAAGACCATTTGAGAATAACTTTCACACGGTTCCGGTTGTCCTCTCACAGACTGCGAGTGGAAATGGGAAGGTGGAGTCGTACACCACCTGAACAACGTGTGTGTTGCTGTAAGACTGGCATACAAAATGAGGAACACACACACAGGATATCCGTGCGAAATATGGGCATGACTCCACTGAACTGAGCTCACTCTTTGTGGACACTGATAAAAGAACTTTAGTTATGTTGCCTTGCGCTATTGGAGCACCAGAAAGTTTCTATAGACTAAGTGATGGGACTTTGTGTTGTTAATAGTATTACCTTTTAATATTTTTACTTATGGGTTTATTGTCTATATGATTTTTTGTATATTGTTTGGACTCAAATGTTTTATTCTTTTGTGTCAATAAAATAACTAACTAACTAACTAACTAAAACTAAAACTAAAACTTCATCATATACAGTGTTTCCTCTGTAATTTTATACATCTGTGATGCTTGGGGGGATACTTCTAGTTTTGTCCCATATATGTCGCTGTTTGAAGTTTGAAGTTATGTTTCAAATTGAGGTTCTAGTGCATTTTAGCATAATAAAATAATTACTTCTAAAACATTTGGACTACACTTATTTTATTTTTAGATGATAGTAAGACTAAATTATTTATTTATTCATTTATTATTTTATTTCACATTTTCTCTAGCAGTGGTGGTAATTTCCTTGCTGTGGTGACGCACCACTGCTAAATGAATACAGAGGAAACATTGATATACTCACATTGAACATTCAGAGCCACGGAGACAGATCTGATTGTCTCCTGTCCTCTAATAGCACAGTGGTAACTCCCAGCATCCTCTATCCTGGCCCGGAAGGTATTGGTTACTGGTTGTCCATCTCTGAACCAGACTATGTTTGGGAAAGATGAAACACAACCTGCCACACAGGTCAGACTGACCCTCTCTCCCTCTGTCACAGTGGTAGGCTTTACAACAGCGGTCAACTCTGGTCCAGGAATAGAAGCATAAACAGATTGGCTTTAGTAAAATAATTTATGCTCATGAGAGACCTTTGACCATTTTTTTACTCAAACCTCAATTGTCATCACTTTGTCATTACCTCTTACAGACAAAAAAGCGTATTTTCTACTCAGCCACTGATTCAATGTTGTCACAAAACGAAAGAAGTACGCTCCTTCATCAGCGTCTTGTAGGTTATTGATCCTCAGAGTGCAATCATGCAATTTGTTACCCAGATATTCAAAATGGCCTGGATATGAAGGGAGCTCAGAAAGGGCAGTTTGCCTCCAACTGCCCGATACATACTCCCCTCTAGACCAGGTGACTGAGGTGACCAAATGACCTACAGGGTAGTCATATGAGCATTTTATAACTACTGATGCCCCTCTAAAAGCACATTGACTATTGAAGGTCACCATCCAATCTCCACTCCAAATACCTTTGGGGGGAAAAAAGGATAAGAAATGTGTCACTATTATTATTTCTCATAGTCAAATCAGCCAACTAAGTGAATGATCAATTCTGTAATAAGATACAATAAGATATGTTTATTTATTATTTTACAGCTCTATTTGCCGCATGATTTGGTAGCCAATAGAATGCATGCAATCATCTATTTGGATTCTATTAAATTGATGCTTGTCTGAAAATACAACTTTTGAGTTTAGCTGTGACAGAAAATAATGTGATGTTTTGTATTTCAAAGTTCGAAGCAGAACCTGCAGAATCATTTGATTACATCTTGCCAAGCCTTATGACAACATGTTAAATGGTTAAAAGTAAAGCTTAAATAAAGTCTAGCCTACAGTCACCATACTTTCCCCAGCAATGTAGAAGCATTACTAAGCACAAATTGCATTTCTTCACCTGGTATAATTACCAGAATCACCAGAATCACACTTGCCATTATTTGACATCAACCTGTAACATGACACAGGATACAGCTCATTACTATTACATCACAAATTACAACACAATCTCATCTAGACAGCAGAGCACTGTGAACAATGTCTAGAACAAATCGTGTCTCTTAATTTTGTCATTGATCTAACACTATCTCTAAATGTAACTGATACAGTAATATCTTTATCAAGCAAGTACATTGTCAGCGTATGAAAGTAACAGTACTCACCAACTAAAGCAAGCGGATTTACTGCTATGCAAATCCCTGGAGGCTTTGTGGAGTGAAAAGCAGAAGTAGGGGTTAGAACACTATACTGATGTCCCCTCCCTTCCTCCCGTCTTCATACCTTCAGAGAGCTGATGACTCTGAAAACTTAATAAAATCTGATCCAAACACAGCCTTATCCACCTGCAGGACAGCCAACTCAGCACGCAGCAGCAACACCACCAGGCACTACATGAAATGGCACATGCACATGCTGGGGACAGAGCTCTCCTGGGGTGTCTGCTGCCCCCAAATAAATGGTCAAGCTAGTGTCACTGGAGCAGTTCAGCATCAGGCTCCCAAGAGTGGCAGCGGACTGGATCTCATGTCACCAACTCCCCATCCTGATTGCAGCAGAGACCCTGGCAGAGACACCAGGAGCCCCAGAAGAAAACAGTGCAGCGCCCCACACTGGCTGGCAGCTGTCTAGTCCTCCTCCTGCTGCTCCCTGTGTCTCACCAATCTCACCATTCACCTCTCTCTCTTCCCCTCCCTCTCTCCAGGTCTCTCCTCCCTCTGTTGCCCCAGACCCACAGGGAATCCCTCAGAAGCAGAAAGGACAGCAGTGCAGGCAATGTGGCCGGCCCGGGCACTTCTGTGACATTTGTCCATTGATGGAGTTCGGCCAGGTTATTGCCACCCGGTCAGCCCCTCTCCCAATCCAGTGAGGACATATACGTTATATGGTACGTGTACAAGGGGGTACACACCAGGCATTGGTGGATTCAGGGTGTTCTCAGACCTCCACCTGGTTTGACAGGGGAGTTGGGGGAGGCATCATAGGTGGCTACAAGACAAGGCTGTGGTTAGCTCCCACCTTTCGCATCCCCTGTTGATGAATTAATGCACAGGGGAACGTTCATGACAGGCAGGGTGATGTATGTTTTGTGCAGCAGGCAGTGGTGGTGACTGACAGAGAAGAACAGGGCGATGCAGGGCTGAGTTGGGGGCATGCTCCTTCTCCCGAGCAGGAGGATTTCTCTCTTGAGCAGTCTCGTGACTACACCTTTCAGTTTACATTTGAACAAGCAAGAAGCAATAGACAGAATATACAGAGTGAGCTGTGAACACTAAAAAGACAGGGTGGTTGGTCCCTAAAAGCCATCAGGAAAAGCCTTTCCAGGCAATTCATCATAACTTGTTAGCTGGCATTCATGCAGATGTGCATAGGTGGTGCGCTGCCTGTCGTGAATGCAATTTATGGTGTGGAAGATATGGCCTATCAAAGCTTCCATTGAATTACAGTGCCACCATCAGGCTGATTGGGAAAATGATGCCATGGGCAACACTTTCACATGAATATCTACAAGTGTGCAAAATGTCATGTCTCTAGCATTTACCATCTCATGGGAATTTGTGAAAACGTACTTAAAAATCATAAAGCCATTATATTGGAAATGTGTGGAATGTGTTTGCACCACTTACAGTAAAGCCCAATGTATCATTTTCGTTAGTTTTCTTCTTGTTTGTTGTCTCTGCTTTCTCAGATCCTCTCCTCTGTTATTTGGAGTGTGGGAGGTATCCCAGACCTCCAAAGGGTTTTCCCTTTTGAGCTGCTCTACGGCTGAAAATCCAGGGGTGTATTGGACTTGATTAAAGAAAACTGGAGGATGGTCCAAGATCAGTAAGAATGAAATTCAATATACCTTACTCCTGCAAGCAAAATTCACTGAGTCAGATTGCTTCGTGATGTGACTGGGGCGATGAACTGCAGATTTACCATCTCAATCCCCTAAAAGCTTGGAGCAAGGTGGTCCCTGTTTCTCTGGCTACCATGGTGATTGAGAGAGATTAATTTGGACCCAAGCTTTCCTTTGTGGTGACCGGGCCAGGAAGCAGATAGCCGCAACGCAATAGAGCCTTGTGCATGTGGTATTTCAGCTAACACTGTGTGGGGTTTAAAAATGATGACAAATTATTTTCAATGGAACCTGACCTGGTCTCATGGCATATAAGATGCACAGACTTTTCTTTACACTCAGTGTTTAGTCTACCCACCTCTCTTGATATGGTCTGCTTTGCAAATAAACCTTTTTTTGTGCCATTTTAAGCTAGCTAGGTGTGCTTGAAAGAACCTGCAATTTGACCAGCCAGAAATGATTGACAATCCAGATTTGTCTGCAGGCCAGATCCAAATTAGTGACAGAATCTTGAGTTTGACATATACCCCAATTTAAATAATCACACAAATGATGATGAATAATCTCAAATGAATATAAGCTTCCTTGTTTTGGGGTTTTGAACTGTAGAACATGGAATGGCCTAATATGAAAATGTAAAATGTGATATAACATAGAAAGCATCATCCTCGCACATTGGCTAATACAAATGTGAAAATTCACTAAAACGTTTATTTGCTAAACATCTAAGAAAAGGCAGTCGCACATCTCGTCTCTCAATTGCAAATGCACTTTAACCACTATTCATGCCCTGGGAAGTGTGCCCTGGGAAACGTCTGTATTATTAAGGCTCTTAATCTAAGCAACACATCACTCAATACTTTGTTTGGAATTTGAAATCAAACTGTCTCCTTGCTTCTTACAATAACACTGCTGTCCTATACAAGAAGAGAACACTAAAATAAAAGTGAATTATAAAATGTATAGTTCTGGTGCTCAGCTCTGATTGGCTGATTCACGTTTGAAGCTGCTGTAAAATACCCAATAAAAGCACACTGTGACTGCATTAGAGTTAATTGATATATTAATGCACAAATGGAAAAACACCATGGACACCAGGACTTATTTGTCAACCACTTAGCAACCACTTTGTTTAGCTTAGCTACTGTTCAAGTACTATATAGCCTGACAGAAGAATAACATTTTATTATTATTATTATTTAACTATTATTGATTAAAATATAATAAAATAATGAAATATTAATTTGATTAATATTCACATGGCATTGTTTTTTTAATACAATGGTGTGTTAACACTTAAATAAAAACAATAAGACACCCAACATCACAGCCTCTTGTTGCTTAGTGTTTAATTTTAACACATTGGCAAGATTTTCTCCTCTCCTCGACAAGAATTGAGAAAAATTATGGTGAGTTTTTTCAAAAACCATTTAGGCCATGTTTTGAGCTCTTCATTTGACGAATAAGCGTTATTATAAATTCTTGGTCATATTGGCATAGAAAATATGAATGTTAAAACTTAACACAGAAAATAGACAAATAACCTAATAACATACAAATGACATGATTACTCTAACGTTACTATAGTGGTTGCTGACTTTGTCTTGTCTCTTCTAACACACAGTATCATTTGTCATTGGTTGACAAAATGATACCATACAGACTATATCATGCAGACTATATACACTATACTGTAGAGAGTTTATATTTTAGAGTTACTGAATAATGAACAGAAGCTTAGTTAGGAAATAATAAAAATTCTCAGATTCATCAAAGAGCACAGAATAGACACGGACTCTCATTTAAACCTAACATGTCCTCTTTCCCAGACAGCCCGACTCTCCTCTGACTCTGAAAGCTCATGTGTCTTCACCTGAGATTTTGGTGCTTGGAGCACTTCATGAAGATTGTTGACTGAAATGCTTTTGTCATGGTCAGTCTTATTCATTGACTGTCATTAAAAAGAGTCATAGCATGTCACATTGTTTTGTTATTCAGCTCACAAGTGTGCCCATAAGAACGGCTTTGAGTATTGCCCATTATTACTGTGATCCATCATCAGACAGACACACATCTACGGTGAAAGCTCTACCCCTGCCAGATGTGCATTTTATTTGGTGATAAGAAACTTTGTCCAGTAAGTCTGTAGGATATTTTCAGAAACAGATGGTTTCACATAGTCAAATTTCTAACATGTTCTATGTTTGTCCACAGGATGGTGTTACTGGACAGTGCAACAGATGTGTTATTAGTTTGCAAACCTCTTGGAGGAGCTGGTAAGAAAATACTACTGTGCCTGATTTATTGAAAGGTGTACAAATACCAGGTTTTAACTGAAAATATGATTTCATGAATAGACCTGTTTTCATATCTTGCTCCTGTAGGGGTGCTGTCCTTCTTCTACTTCTCAGGCAGAATCTGTCTGCCTGGAAATGCTCTACTGTCACTAGGTTCCTCTCTAGTGATCATGGAGAAGTTTAAATTCAAGCGTTGATAATATCCACATAGTGGCCAAACTGATATCTATGAGAATAACACAAGCACCAACAATGTTGTTTATTAGACCTTACTATTTACAATTAGTTATGTAAAACAAAACACCAATAAAACACTAATAGTTGGGGTTGTCATTTACCAATGACACATTATTTACTGTTTAGCTAATACAAGGAATGTACTCAGTTCAGTTGTTGTTGTTCTTTTAACACAAATTAATGTTTAACTCTGCTCTGTGCTGATCTTATTTTGTCTAGATGGCGAGGGTGGGAGCTTGCCTCATTGTTCAGGGTTTTTTCAGTGTCTTCAGCAGCATGTGCGCTGACACACCGTCCCTGTCTTAGTGACTACCATCAGCTCAACACATTACCATATCAACTCTGTGTACCAGTGTCCCATTTTCACTCTCAACTTCATTAATGCATAGTGTAAAGTAAAATGTGACCCCTATTATCTCCATGTCACTCTCCATGTCCATGATCTCAGAGAGGACCCAGAGAGGAATGATCACCCATTCTGAGAGGCCTTACTACCCTGCAGAAACCTGATGACTATCCTTCACAAACGCAGACAGCTTGAGAACATAGTGCAGGAAGCTGTAGCTCTCCCCCAACCCCTTTCTCAGATCTCTCTAACATTTATGTATTTATTTTCAGAATTATCTGATAGACGACTTAATTTATCTTTAGAGAGACCATTTTCCCAATGTGGTCTTTTGGTAATATATTGTCAAGTGTTCTGCAGAAACCTTTAATCTTCAGTTCAGTCTATTTTTAAGTGACAGATGGTCTCCTATGTGTACAAAGGGTGTCATAATCCTGTACCAAGACAAACCTTTAAAAAACATTTTTTCTTGACTCAATGGAGATGGAGAGTCTTTTTGTTCTTAGACACTGAGAATATCCATATTTTTTGAGTAGTAAACACACTTCAGTGCATCATGAATTATCTGATGAAGTGGCTACTGACCATCATGGTGGCACCATTTTGTTCAGGTCAATACTGGTATCAGGACATGATCTAGTTTGAAAAAAAAGATACTGAATGAATTGAGTTAAACGTAATAAACACATACATATTTTTTCCAGAATAAACATTCTCAAAGCAACATGGTTTTCAAGTATAGAAGTATAGAACTAATTGATAAGATTGATAAGATTTTTTTTTTTTATTAGACAAGTTGGCAATTCTTATTTCACTTTTGAATGATTCCCTATGGATGTCAAAATCACAAATTGTGATATTTGTTTGCATATTTACAGTGGAATATATTGAATTTTTATCAGACCAATCAAAGTTTACTCGACACTTTTTATTTTTGGGAAAGCAAGTTGTTTGATATATTGAAGTTATCCTTAGTATAAAAAAAGAAAAAGAAAAAATCAGAATGGAAGCATTATAATTTTGTACATCTTTTTTAGTTGTTAATTTTACCTTTGTACTGCAGCCTGCCCTCTACACCAAGAGAGGACGTGTCACCATAGATGACTCATGCATTACAGCAACCACTTCCTCTACACCACTTGGGTCAAACAGAGCAAGAGTTACACAACAAATTTAAATGAAATGGTTGAACTCCCTTTAGTACCTAGTAATGTTCTGGTATAACTGACGGTTCTTTTCTGAGTCTCTTCCTGAGTTAGTTAGGATTGTCTGTCAGTGTTAGGTTGATGGTCAGTTTAGCAGAAGTGAAATTAATTGATTTTTTAAACTCCATAATGGCTTCACTAAGCCACTTGTATATGTATGTATAATATCATGTGAAAAAGGTCATCAAAGTTTCAATTCTGTGTAGGACCATTTTCATTGTTTTTTTAATTATTTTTTTTAACGGTGTGGCAACACCGTCTAGAACAGCGTTCGTCTGTATGTATGTATGTATGTATGTATGTATGTATGTATGTCTGTCTGTCTGTCTGTCTGTCTGTCTGTCTGTATCCAAAAGTGGACCAATCACAGCTCAAGCTGCTACGTGCATCAATCACCCACGATGTAGCTATGATGATAGCTAACGCTGGCTGGCTAGCGCTAACGCTCGGTCAGTGTTTTTGTGTTGACTAGCTTTGGCTGCTAAATAGCTGGCTGGCTAGCGTTGGGTGGGACTTTGTGTGCGGGCTGCCGTGGCTGGAGATTGCAGGGAAGCCACACCGTTATTAGACTCTATGTCTTGGTTTTTTTGGCATTTGTGGTGTCCCATATTGATTGGTTGTACAAATGAAGCAGTCACCCCTTGGGCCAATCAGTAAATAAATGCCAAATTTCATGTCATTCAGACTTGTGGTGTGGTAGATATGACTCGTTCTAAATTGGTTTCATTGTGACCTGTAAGCCTAATTGTAGCGCACCCCTTGGGCCAATCAGAATAATTTAGAAAATGCTGAAATGCAGCGGTGAAATGCATAATTTCCCTAAGTTTGTCAAAATTGGATCAGTGGTGTTTGAGATATTGCATGTGACACATAGACGAATGAACGAACCAACGATGTAGCAACCCCCCTGGGCTAATCAGT